>WBMZ01002844.1:0-40706 GCA_013400975.1 Atrichornis clamosus
GCACGGCGGTGGTCGGCACGGCGATGGGCGGCACGGCGCTGTCGGGAGCGCTGTGGCTGGGGCTGCTGTGGGCCGGGAGCGGGGCCGGGGGCAGCTGCCAGGGAAGGTGCTGCCAGGGCCGGGATGCCGCCTGCGTCGGCGAGGGATGGAGGGAAGGAGGTGGCTACGGGACCTGCTACTGCGACGAAAGCTGCCGGCGAGCCGGCGACTGCTGCCACGACCACGGCCAGGCGTGCCCGGGTAGGTGCGCCCGCCCCCGGCCCTGGCGAGGGGGGCGCGGGTGGAGGGCGGCCCGGGGGGGACCCAGCGTCCCCGGCCCTTTCTCCGGGTACGGGGAGCTGGCTGCCTGCCGGGGTTTCGCGGGATGGAGGTTTCGCTGGGGTTTGGAGCTCGGGCATGCGATCGGGCTCAAGGCTGCGAGGGGACAGATTCCTCCCTTCCCAGCCCCGAGGCGAGGGCATCAGCAGGGACTAAGCTGGAGCAGCACCAGGGTAGTGGCAGGCGCAGGAAGGGGGACAGATACGATACAGACTTTTTTCTCTGCAAGGTTTCCGGATCAGCTGTAGTACAGTGACAGTCTGAAGTAATTTTACCTCTAAAATATTATGTTACTAACTTTTCAGTCAGGCAAGTCCCAAACACAGATTGATTGCAGGGAGGTTGTCCAATTACAGAGACAGCAGGGAGATTCATTTAGCACCGCCCGTGTCTCTCAGCTGATTCCTCACATCCTGACAAACAAATATCAATGAAATAATTGGGGAAATCCCCCCGGTGAGGTTTTGTCTAGGAGCATGAATCCACAAGGATTTACTGTGCAGGCAAAGGCTTTAAAATAAGTGTAGGAGCATGAGGGAGAGGGTCCTCTGCCAGCCCTCAGGGGAAGGCCTGGCCTCTGAGTGAGCAGTGGCAAGGAGGGGAAAGTAGCCCATTTCTACCAAACTGAGTATCTACTTTGTAGGTATTCACAGTGCCTCTTTCTGTGGCCTTTCTACCCTTTGCAGTCTTCACAATTTGACCAACTTCCCTGTGCCTGCAGTGCAGGACACAGACTTTTCTTTGCAGGTGCAGCACCAGTACTTGGTCAGTCTAATGTCTCTTCCCAGCTGGCTGGACGCACGCCAGCCTACAGCCAAAAAGTCATGAGCCTCTGCTGCACAGTCCTGCTAATTAGGGTGTATTTAGCAGGCTCAGTGCCATGCTGACATAGCCACATAGCTTTGGGACCCAGGTTGGCTTATATCTGCCTGGATTGGGAAGGGGGACTACAACTCTTGAGTAGTGTAAACGCATCCTAAGGGATGTAAATCTGCACAGAAGAACTCAGCAGAGCAGACCTACAACCCCAGATTTTCAGAGGAAGCACAGTCAGTTCTCTCACCACTGAATAATCTCCCCAGAATAACAGAAGGGGAAAAAAAATGCACCACAAGGTCTAACAGAAGGCAGCATTTTAAAAATTAGCATTTTTAAAATACATTGTTCTTTCATTCAGGAAAATAAGTAGAGCGAGAACTGACAAGATGCTTATCATACAGTCACAGCATATCACATCTTTTCACTAAATCAAATGGTTTTTAGTATTCAGGTACAAAAGGAGAGAGTGGATAAACATGCACAGTGTTAGCACTTAGAGCTGTAAATCTTGTAATTCAACAAGAAGCTCAAACTTGTGCTTGAAAAGTTCTCGTTTAAACACTTTCCTAAAGTTCTCGTTTAAACACTTTCCTCAGCATGACTTCTGGTGTGACTTCTGGCACCTGATGATGCCCTGCTGCTGTCAATACGGTACTCTTTGTCTCGGGCTCAGTGGTGATTGCCTCGTGTTTGTGCTACCTCCCTCTAGTACCCTGTGTGGGCAGTGGGTGCCCTAGGTCCCAGCAGGAAAATGGAGACTCAGTGAAGTCTCTGTCTCTCTGCCTCTCCTGCACCAGAGCTGGAATTTGACAATCTCTGGTGATCCACTTCAGGGAGCTAAACATACAGGGAGCTATTTCTGTTTTCTCCATTGCCTGTTTCTGGCTGGTTTGACTCCCTGCACTGCCTCGCTGCCCAGTTGTGCAAGCACCAGTGCAAACACAGACGGGACAGCACTTTTTGCATGGGTGGGTGTAGCATGGAAGGGCAGAATTTTGGCAGCCTGGCAAGGTGGTCCTAGAACCCATACATCCCAAAGCTACAACACTCGTAAATTTCACAGAATTTACAAGAAGAAGTCATTCTTTTAGAGGTAAATGATCATATATACTTTCTATGGCAAGCAGTCATTCAGTTGTATTCTGTATAAACAGAAATTTTAAATTGTTCCAGTGAAAGTTTGTATCAACTTACACAAGTATGGCTGGAAATTTTAAAGTTGTTTTTGTTCCTGTTGGATGTTGAGGTCTCCCCGCTGAGTCTTGCTAAATTCTGTCTAAGTGTTTAATGACACCAAGGGTGTTAATTGGCATAGTTCACTGCTTTGAATGTGGAGTTCAAAACTTTAAAATAGAAATGTGAAGAAAGGTGATCAATGGTTTTCATGCTACAGATTGTTTGCCAACCTGTTCACAAGTCATGATTTCAGCACCTGCTGAAATGACATTTCATCCTTTTGCAAATATTTAACAGAATGAATTATTCGGGGAAAGTGTAAAGTGCCTCCAGTGTAGGTAATCAAGAAATGTGTTAGGAATAATACAAAAACAATGCTCCAAAATAATAGAAACCACTGAAAGAATGAGCGTCCTAAAGCTGCCAGTGGCAGGGTTAAATTCTGTCACGCCTAAAAATCGTGGTAGATCTGGTACTTTATAAATAGATGGCTCAGTAGAAGTCCATGGACTGCTGAACTCAAGTTCAAGAGTTCTAAAATAAATGTCCTTATGGTTCTAGCAATGAAGAATATTTTTGAATAAAGAATATTTTTGTCCATAGAGAGCATTTTAAATAGGAACTACTGTACAATGAAAAAGCCTGAGGAAAGAATCAGCTCGCCATTTGAACCAAAGTGGTTTCTCTGAGAAAATCCAGAGATCCTTATACATTACAACATATGTTGCACAATGAACATACTACAGTCTCCTTTTTTTCTTCTTCCAGAGATGACAAAAGATTAAATAGAATTTGACTCAGAAACAAAGATCTATGTTTCATAGTGATGTAAATGGAAGACAAAAACAAAGTTCTGACCACTCAAGCTGTGCTTCATAAGACAGCAATGTAATTTTTCTGTGTACTTTTGAAATTCCAAGTGTGTCATTAGCTTCCATATTTTGGTAGGTACCTGAGAAGAAATCCTGTCCTTTAGGTTCCTTTGACTTGCATCTTCCTCATTGTTTCAATGAATCATCACTTAACATCATTGTGTTAACTAAGCTGAACAAGTTGCAACACAGAGAGACCATAAAGATGTAGCTGTGGGTCCCTGATACCTCTTTTTGGATTTCAAGAGATGGTGCCATTCCTTTTATGTCAGCTCTGGGACCCATTCTCTGCCATGCTGGGGAATTTGACATCTTTCCAATGAGGCACAAAATAGATGTACTCTCCCTTAATAGTTGCTGGGTACTGACTGCAAGAGCGACATTATTATCCCACTGCCTAAATTCTGTTCTGGCAACCCAATATTCTTATTTCTCCACATGACTAAGGCAATTCATCCTTCTTGTTCTAAATCTCGATGACATAAAATTGCCGTGTATTGCTGCAGATGACCAATATTTAACTGTCAGCTTGGTTGAATTCCAGTAAGACATGAAGTCAGCACTTTATTTGTTATGCAGTTACTCAGTCCCTATGGGAGTTTTCTGTATGGAAAATGTGATGTTAGATTTGACATTATCTTCATATCAGGGTGCTAACATGGGATTAAATTTATATGGAAATTCTTACTTACGCAGGTCATTTATGCAGCCAGCTTGGAAGAGAGTCAACAGATAAGGAAACCGGCTAGATAGACACCTAATGGGCTTCGGGTGCTTGGGTAGAACTAAGATGTGATCAGCATTGATGTCTGTGCTTGTACCGTTAAATAAAGTGGGGTCAAGGACTGTTTTCTGACCCTACAGCCAGGTGGCAAAGACTGTGAGGTCCGTGCTACGTTTAGCACTTGTCCTGGCTATCTATGGCGGGGTCTAAGACATTTTTACTATCACTAGTTTTCCTTTCTAGTTCTCAATTCTTGGAACAAATGTCTGAGGGCTGTACTTCACAGCCACAGATGTACCTTGGGGTATGGAGATGTATCTGAGTGCAGTGCCTGGTGGTGCAGTGTCGGGTGTCTGCATGTGGCAAAGGGAGTTTTCTTCTGTTATTGTCCAGTGTTGCTCTACAGATCATACCCAGGAGCTGTCTGGGAAGGTGTTTATCAGTGAGTAGAAGAAAACACCAGAGAATGCTAATTATTGAGCAGAATGGACAACTGGTGGCCCAGTACCCAGGGCAGCTCTGTGGTTCTGTTTCAGTAGAATTCCTGAGGGCATGGGATGCAGCATCCTCAGCCACTCATACACTTGGTGCTGTCAGGGCACTCAGAAGTGGGCGAGTTTGGTCAGAACAGCTGGTTCGCAGTGAGAACAGAGGAAAGGAATGATAGTAGTGTGGTAAGGACATCTGCCAAGTAGCTTCTTTCATAGGCTTTATCTGCTTTATGATATTGGTAGTGGTCCAAGAAATTAGAGATGTAGTGACAGAGCAAACACTGCAATTTCTATGTTTTATGAGAAGAGTCACAAACCTCAAGGAGGTTATCACATTCTACTCTTTCTTCCCAATGTCTTGTACTGGCAGAATCCCAGAGGGCATAAAATATTTTCCTGAAAGACTAGTTTGGTCCCATCACTTTCCTGCAACACTGATACAAGTATGTATCTAGTGGTTAAGTTGTAAAGCTTCTTGGGGATTTAATTTATAATCAGGAAATATGGAAAAAAAATTGAAAGCATGTGATATGTTCCATTATGACCTAATGAGAAATAGTATACATGGGAAAGGAAAAAGTTTTATTTAACTCGATAATGAGAAACATGACCCAAAACAATCCAAAACAAATTTAAGATAGCCCAACCATTGATGAGAATGTGTATTTTGCACCATTTTTTAACCTGGAGCACCTAGCAGGTGGCCTCCAGGAAAAGAGGCTGCTGGGAATGGACCACTGGTGAGATTAAATATCCTTGTAGGCCACAGGTTGAGGATGACTCATGTCGGGAAATGACTGCTTATCCTTAGAGAATTCTTCCTCTTGATGGATGCCCATGTGTGAAACATTTTTCTCATCTGCTCTTTCACTGCTTCACCTGCTGATTCTGTGTAGATTGGAAGTTCCCAGGTGGAAGGGTTGTGTTTGTTTCATCAGTGAGCACCCAGAGATCATCCTCCCCCAGCCCCTCAGGGCTCAGCATGCAGTACAGTTTTGAAAAGCTGTAGTATTCATTTTTACTGTTAAAAGGGAAATTGTTAGGCCATACAGTTTTCAAAACGAGGGACTTGGTGTTCCTGGAGATGAGGCTAAGGAACGTTCAGTTTCATGGAAGTGTGAAATGGCTGTGTGTTTTCTACAGTTGCATACTCTTCTGAAGGACAAATAAAGCAAAGGCTTGTGTGTTACGTAGCTTCTTACTCAGGAATAATGTATCTATCACCTGTTTTTCTCTTCTGGGAATGGCACTGCAGAACCTTTGCTTCAAGAGTAGATTTTGTGTTTCCACCTGAAAAAGATATCTGGCATATTGGCCATTATCAAGGTTGACACAGAGCACCAGTTTTGCCAAAATATAAATGACAAATGGAAGAGAAGGGAGAATTACAGATCAGAAACAGCATGTCATGTTTAATGGAAATGAGAACTACACAGAGCATGCCATCTTATTAGATGTACTGCAGAGAATAAAATAAGGAAGGAAATGGCTAGTGGGTAACAGATCTGATAATTTTGGAGTTTAAAGACAATACTGAAAACAAGAGATGTTTAGTCTACCATTTGCAGCTCTCTTGGAAAGGTTAGAAATGACAAACATGAAATAAGGGCTCATTCTCTACATAATATAATTTAGGGTTTTTTCTACATAACCTGCATGTTATTTAATCAATAGGTATTTAAACAAAAAGATGTCAAAGGCCATCGACTGGGCTAAAAGTTTAAGCAGTTGCCAGAAGAATACTACTAAATACAAGCCAAAGCATGCTCCTTGCCTTCCTCCCTCACTCCCTCCCTGTTCTGTGTATTCCTGTTAGGCTAGGGTAGGAGAGACCAAAGGTACGAGTGTATAGTTCCTGTACTCTGGATACTCTGCCCAAGGGAAATGCAGCTTCTCATGATTCAAAGTTTACTTTAAAAATAGTGATACTTCCCCCATACCTTTTGGTTAAATTTAGAGGAAGTTTGTGATCCACGAGAACTGAAATTCAATTGTTCAGTGGACTGTTCTATAGTTGGGAATGAGCAGGACCTGTGTTAAAACAGGAAGACAAAGCTGTGGCAGTGGATATATTTCAGAGTTGAGGAAAAAGGAGTTGGAAATCAATCTGAGGGGATTCAGGTGTGCTGCTACTTAATGTTCCAACCTTTAAACAAAATCTGTGTGTGTAGGAACTGCCAAGGTAGGTCAGACCCGTCTGGTGTTGATAATCCATGAGCTGGTCTCCTTTGAGGCTATTAGGATAAAGCAGAAGTCTTGACTACTAGTAATGTTTTAATACTGCTTTGCAGCTATTCCCTGTGTTGTGGGGGAGTGGAGTCATTGGAGTGGCTGTGCAGAACAATGTCATCCCGGGCTGCGGATACGTAGGCGCTATGTACAACAGGAACCTAAAAACGGTGGGGAGCCTTGTCCAGCTCTGGAGGAGAAGGCTGGCTGCCTGGAATACCTGACTTACCAGGGGGAGGACTGTGGCCATGAACATGGTATTCTCTCTTTGATCTATCTGTACCTTGTGTCCATCAAGGCCGTCATAAATTTTACTGATGTAAATGAACAGCAAAAAAATCCCCAACAAAACAAACAAAGAAATCTATCTGCAGTTGGGTGGTTAAAACTATAATGTAAAACTTTACTTTCTACTGTCATATTCCTTTTTATTCAATAATTTTTTTTCCTAGTCTGGCTTTTCTTAATTTCTGTTAAGCAAACAACTAAGCTGCATGCATTCCTTCAGTTTCTGGATATAAATCCCTCAGTAAATATCAAATTATCTCTGTGCAAAGTTAGAACACAAATTCAGTATGAAACAGAAAACAGTACTCCTTGTGGGATTCCAGCACATCCTATTTCCTCACAGACTAGATGGCATGCATTTTTCTTCTGAATAGAGAGCTTAGCTGTAGGGAATGGGGTTGAGGTCTGATGTTGCCAACATTTTATCACTTTTTCAGTAAAGTCAGCCAGCATCACCATCCACAAGCTTCTGATTCATTCACCCACTGTTACAGTAATTGAAATATGACTCAGCTGTGTCTTGCTGTCTTACCATAACTGTTTTCTTCCTCAGTCCCTGCTTTCATAACTACCTTGGAATACGGTAAAGAAAGAAAACGACGAGCAGCACCTTCTCTCCAGCCTTCAGACAAAGAAGTAGCTGGGTAATCTATTTAGCATATGCATGTGGGTCACCTTGTTGAATAGAAAGCAGCTGGCTACAGAGAAAAATGTAATTAGATTTGCAATAATTAAACAATAAGCTATAGCTTGTACTGGTTTTCTCTCCTGCAGTTCATTTTCATGTTCTAGATGTTGTTTTTTATTACTTGCTAATTGTCCTGAATTAGACACTGGGATCATGGCAAATCTGATGATAGCTGCTTTTGAAAGTGAACAGTAAACAATGCTAAACCAAAGCTGAATGTATCCTAAGTGTAAGTCTGAGAAATTAGACATAGGTCTTTGAACAAAGTGGCCTGAATGTGATTGGTCTTATGAGACCTTTTTTTTTTTTAAACTAATTGACACAAGCAGTAAAAAATTTTGTTTGGTTACCAGTAGAGATGGTTATGAAGCTTAAATTAGGCTATTACTGGGTCCATAATGCTCATCCTCTTTTGTCCTGTGCTATTTTTCCTAGAACAATGAAGCCCACTGGTATTCTAAAAGTCTCTTTTCCGTTTTCTTTTTCAGCAGCATAGAAGAAAAAATATGGCTTACCCAGATCTGTTTTTCAACATAATTTAGGAATACTGAACACTACCAGAAAGTGAGATTATACATAAAGCACTAGACTGGTGCCTAGGATGAGAAAGAGTTTGCATGATGTTTTTAAGAGTCGACTGATTAGGATAGGGTTAGAAAGAGACTTGTTAGCAATGATGACGTCTAACTTGCACTTCACAAATGCTCCCCTTATGATACGCCAATACATTCAAAGTGTATACTTAGCTCATGCTTTCTCTATCATAGCGTTGTGCTTTTCCTTCTGGGCAGGTACTGCGTGGAGTTCAGGACCGAGTCCCTCTCGCAGCACTGTGCTCTGGAGACGCGGCCGTACGCGCGCTGGATGCAGTACCTGCGCGAAGGACACACCGTGTGTGTGGCCTGCCAGCCCCCGGCCATCAACACGGGCACGCAGCGCTGCTCTGGAGATGGCCATGATGCACACGGGTAAATGAGCCGCTGTCGTCTGCCTCTTCTGTGGCAAAACCCAGTACAGAAGTTAAAACTGCTCAAGATCTCATTAAAAGCTGCACTTACTATACCTAAAAAATGGAACACCTCATGGTGTTTGTAGAGCTCACAGAAATTGCTTTTAAACCTAGATAAAATTGGGAAGTAATTTCAATATAAGAGTTCAATGCTTTGCATGCTTTATTCACTTTTGTAAAGGAATGATGCAACTAGTGCAAGAGGACTTGTTACAGCTCCAGGCACTTTTACTTAAAAATCCTGCCAAAATCCAAATCTGATTGCAGGTTTAACTGTGTGGGTTGGTACTCCTCTCAAACTGGTATGACCTGGCTTCTAGAAGAGTAATTGTGAAAGTAGACATTTATTATTCAGAACTGATTTTTATTTGATCCCTACATTTATTAATATGCATACTACTTAATAACTGTACAACCAGCTACTCAATCCACCATCCTATATACTATACTTAGGAATATAGTGCCTGGTCCAGAAAGCATTTTAAGAGCTATACGAGTTAATTAAAATATTACATGATTAAACAAATCTAATCTTCTGACATGTAACCCAGTAACATAAAAGATACAGTTTTAGTCTTCTAATTTCTCATTTATTGTCACATTTCAGAGATAAAATCTTACACTGGGAAGCAATTGGCAACTCTCAGTGCCAAGGAACTTGGAAGAAGATACGGCAACTGGAACACTGTTCCTGTCCCCTGGTGCATAGTTTTATTTTTACATAAAAGTTTAAAAGACCTTTAAAATGGCAACAACAAAAAGATTGAGAAAATTAACATCAATGCCAAGAAACTTACATCTTTCTGCTGCATTTTCTGGAGCCTTAACAAATTTTAAAGGAGTTGGAACTTTGACAGAAGCATATCAGGAAACTCTCTCTGCCTTACTACAAAATGCTAGACTGATCTCTGTATTAGAACACTACAAGCATGTTTCCATGTTTGTCTGCTGTAATTAAAGAACTAATGTTTCTAACCACAGTAGTCACTTCTCCTGAAGTTCTCCTTGTTTACTGACCACAGCCCTGTCTATAGGCACTGCTCCTACTCAGTAGCGAGCCAGCCAAACATTCTCGAGTCCGGGAATAGTTACTGTCATCATTAAATAGCAAGAGTGAATAAAAAAGTTTTGAGAGCTAAAGTCAGTTTCAGTTTAGGTCCTTTGTTCCTCTCCAGTATGATCTAGACAATTGTTTATACTACAAGTGCATAGGTATCCTTCCTCTACATTGCAGTTTTCATGTTCAGCCACCTTCATAAAGACATAAAATTAGTCAGCAGTGTTAAAGAAGAAGTTGTCTTCTCAGAACTTGATGTTACTAATACACAGTGTGAACTTTATGGCTGATGAACCTAAACAAGACTTTGTGACTAAGGCTTTGACTAAGAGTAAAAAAATTACTAGTTAAAAATGCTCATCTACAATGATCAACATAGAAACCTGCAATATTAGAGCACTGGCAAGACTGCTATGCAGGTAGCTCAAATCCTCTGTTACCTATTATTACCTTGAATTACTGTAACAACACTACAGAGACTGCATCCTGCACTTTTTCAATTGTCAGATATCTGCTCTGACTTTTGAATTGTTGGCTTACAGCTGCTCTAGCATTCCTTGCTGAAGGACAAAGCTTGTATATTATTGAGATCCTGAAATTCACAATGTTTGCTAAGAACAAAATTATGCTTTAAGGTTGAGAAAATTTCCTGTTAAGACATGAAGCTCTCCATGGAACCTAAAGACTGTCACTTGCTACTGTTTCTAGCAGATCCAAGAAGAATCCATAGCATCGCTTGGCAAGAGTGAGGAAGGTGATCTGGCTGAGGTCCTCTCCACAATAAGTGTGAAACAAACCTTTGAACTGTACTTTACCATTTTATCTTAATGAAAGCAGGCCTCCAAAACAGCAGAGAGATTATCTTAATACTTCCTGAACATTTCAGCCTTCAAGAATATATCTTTTCCTTTGTAAGGGGGAAAGCTTGGAGAGCTTTATTTTATTATGACCAATTCAGACAGATGCTTTTTCTTGTAAGGTTCTTGGAAAATAAAGACCTTATCCAAGGAAAAAGTACAGAAAACATCTGAACTGAAGGGATTTCACTTTTAAAGGAATGCTGTGTTATGTTAGTTCAAGTCACTAGATTCACACCAGAATGACAGTTGAAAGCATAAGTTTTCTGAGGTTGTGGAAGTCTCTTCCAGACAATCTGAATCAAGAGAGATAGCATAGTACCAGCATCCATCTGTTCCAGTATCTCATGAGCAGGACACTTGCAGTGGCCAGCAGATACTGTGATAGTGACTCCTGTCAAAGTATATCTTTGCTTGCTGTCACTGCAGACACAGACAGGGAGAGCACAGATGAGACATGTCCCGTGAGCTGTGCCGTCAGTGACAGTGTAGGCTCATTAGTGAGCCCCACTTTGGCCATTGTTTCTGTGCTTTCCCTTTCCTGTTGGTCAAGAAGAAGTTACTTGACAAGACAAAGTAGGTGACATGGGATAATCAAGAGACCGTAAGTGCTAATATAGTACTGTTCCTTTCCATGTAAAAAAAACCCCAAACAAACCAGTACCTTTGTTACTAGCAAATACAAAATTACATGAAGCAATACATTTTTAACTGCAGAAAAAAACCCCAACAAATCCCAAACAAACCAGCAGTTTATAAAATTAGCAATATCAACACATACATACTTTTTGATATAACTTACTGACAGAGATGACAAGTCTGACCAAAATTTCGAAGTGATGCAAATCAGATTAGAATGGGTTATACGGCAGGAAGTAAAATGATAAAAAGGTCGATCTGACAAGAGATACAGCCCTTAACTTGACTTTGTATTAGCCTCTACCAAGCTAAAGGTGTTGCCAGTCAGATTTAATACCCCTATTTACATAACAGACTCTCCTTAAATCACTGCAAGCATTTTCACATTTCAGAATTTAGGTCATCTATTGTATGTAGCTAAAAGGCCAGACTGTAAGTCATCATTACTTGAGTAAGTGAGCTTACATGGATGTTCTTTACTTTTTACTATTCTCTTTCATGCTTTAGGACAGCAACACTGCTGGACACTGAGACTAAAATGTTATTCTGAAAAGCTGGACTAGGTCCTTATGTAGGGAAAGTTCAAGAAGAATTGGTTCCTGTAGTTCAAATCAGCCTTGTTCGATCTTGCACAATGTTCTCCACCGGTCCTTCAACATGACGCTTGTTCGGTTGTTGAAGTCACCATGGACCAAAATTTTAGCCCAGTTACCCACTCCAAACTGCCTTACGCCTGATTTCAGCTCCAGGTCTTCTTTATGAGTCCATCGCTAGGGCAAGAGCAGAGAAAAACACCGGATATATGAACAGAGAAAGGTATTAATGTAAGAGCTAACCTTACAGCAAATATAAAAGCAAGTTTTCATACCGCTCGTTAGTTATTACAGAGTACAGATCTCAGAGGGTTTTTTTTAAGCACCATATCTTGAAACTAGAGATAAATGATAAATTTGTAACCAAACCTGTAGAGCCTTATGGGGGGTCCCAAAGGGAACCTGTGCTAATAAAATCTTGGGTTAATTAGAGTAACTGCAGTGGAAGTAAAAAATGTTTATAAAACATTACAAGAGGCATAAGAATTGTAAATGGCTGAATCTGAAGGCCTCAAATTTATAGCTTGGTGAAATGAAAGAAAGCTTAGTTTACCAGAGTATGTATAAAACCTCCTCTTACAAGTAACAGATCACTTCTACCTATCAACAAATGGATAAATGATGTTGGCTAAAAAGCAGAAGGGAACATTAGAGAATCGTGTTATGGCTCACCTTTACAACCGAAACCTTCAAAATAGTGAAGAATTGAGCAGAAAGGGAAATGCAGGTGCAAAGGAATAGCCTCAACTTAAAACCAGCTAGTACATCTGGTAAGTGTAAGGAAATATGAATTACAGGGGAACAAATATCACTTAACTCTGAAAATAGTGTACCCAGTGGTAATCTTATGGCTGCTGTAATTACACAAATCCATACCATCCTCTTGTGCACAAGGGAGGGTGGGCAGGAAAACCCAGCCAGTATGACTGTCAGTGGCACAAGAAGTCCACGTGTTAAATCCCACATCCATGGAGATGGGAACAAAAATTAAAATTTATCCTCTCTTAAGGACATGGGATCTTTAAAAGATCTGATCTTGTAAGCAACATCAATTCAGGCTCAGGGAAAGGGCCAGGTGACAACTTCTAGTGCAATTCTGCATTGTTCCACCCTTCCCTTGAATTTAAGCTTCTAAAAGTGGCAGCAGCACTCAGATATGAAAGACAGGGAGATGTCTCTGAGGGGGAAGGAGCTTAGATAACATTCAGCCTCAAAACTGGATCAGATCAAAACTGTATCCTTGTTATTTTGCAACAAGGGAAAATGTGGCATCTACACAAAGTGCAAGCTGAGGTACATGAAGACCAAGCTTCACATTTCAAAGCTGGACTTATTCCAGCTTAATGCCAGTATCAGAGCCTCTTCAGTAAACTATGATCATTGACAAACCTGACTAAGCAGTGAAAGAATTACAAGTGATAGTAGTTCAACTGTATTTCTAAACAGTTAGGTACTTAAAACTTCTCTAAAGTAGTTTGCCCTTTATCAAAAATACTTCCTTTTTCCAATTCTTTCTGTTCCACAGATCTTTTGCAACATTAGCAGTGAACAGCTTTTTTTTTTTACTATTATTAAAAGGCCAGAGATTCCAATGGAATCATGTAGTTCATTTCATTCCAGAGCATGCCAGAAAACCTTCCTAAATAAAATCTTTATTCAAGTAACACAGTTATGCTTGACCTACAGCACTAGATAATTCAAATACTTCCAGAGACAATCACGACCCTTGTTACTTGCAACGATTAATTATATTTGCTGTTAAGAGGGTTGTTTTTAGCTTGTTTTAATTGCTTATATTGAGCTTTTTAAAAAAATAAATGTCTTCTGTTTAATGTATAAATGAGGAGCCTACTTTACAGGTAAGTCAGGGACTGACTCATTTTCTTTTCACTGAGGAACTGTACAGAGCAGTAACTTGCCCCCTGCCCCACTCACTGACGAGCTGCCTGTCTCCTCTGGGGCAAAATTAACGTAGATTCCAGCTTTGCACTGTTACAAGTCTGGTTGAAAGCCTGGTCATAATGCAGCACTACGCTTGAGCTCACATCAGCACAGTGCCTGGTCCATAGCAACGTGACATCTGGCCAGCTCAGAACACCGGCAGAGCCAGCTTGAGTTTGCCAGGCAGAGTGTGAAGACATTCCCACACATATCTAAAGATCCTGTTATTCCTTGGAGTCTGTTCTGCTCTAGTAACTTATCTTCCTTTATGCATTATGGGACTCTGCTTTATCTTTTTCCTTCAGGTTTAAATATATGGATTTTTTTTCCATACAAGTTGACTAAATTCTTAACATCCACATTTTCAGACGCATTCTTTAATTTAAATAAATTGTCACCCAGATTTTAGACAATTCAAAGGACTTGCCATACACTTATAGGGTACAAAACTGAGTACAGTTCTCTAACTTCTGTGACACTTGCATCCCTTAATTTAGGAATGAGAAAATAAAGTACGCTTCCTTTCAATAGCACTGCAGATTGTTGTATGCAGCTAACTGAAAACACTGCAATGAAAGGCTGAAAATGGGCACTGAACCATTGCAGTGAAATGCCATTTACAAAACAAGAGCAAACAATGCCAACATTGAATGAGGGACTACATGGAAAAGGAAGTTCTAGAAGTCAACAGCTCTGACATTCATTGCATTCTTTCATGCATGCAGACAATTTTATAACCCAGATGATTAAGCAGAGGAGCAGATTTATTGTTTAAAAGGCCAATTATCATTGCTTTCTATAAAATTTATGAGAAGTCTCAATGGCAGGGAGTATGGCATAAATATCGCAGAGGCTGCAAATGCCTACAACTTTTCTAAGTGTTTAAGAAACAGTTCTGAATCTTAAATTTAATTCAAGTTTTTTTTAAATTTTCAGTGTTACTGTCAGATGCAGTTCTCTACAAATTTAGTCTTTATTCAATTAAGGTTGAACTATAACAATGTAATTAAGCAAACAACATCTATTTTTTTTCTAACAAGATGTGTGCAGAAGCCCTAGACCTACACACAGTGCTTGTAGGTGACCCCATAACAGACTAGCTCACCATAAAAATATGTGAATACAAAGCTCTCATTAGCTCTGTGTCAATTGTGGTCCAAATAGTTTAAATCTTGATGTTGAAAACAAGCTTGATGGAAGTGTTCATGCTTACCAGCAACTGCCTAACAAGGTACCTATCCAAGTATATGCTGGAATAAAGTAATTATGCTTTTAAAGACAAAAAGCAAATCCAGTAAGTGCCACTATTTTTTTTTTTTTTTAGGGCACTGGTTGTATCTGCAGCTCTTAAAGAACCTCTAATTGATTTAACTATTCCTGAGATTTGTGAGAAAGTGGAAAACTGTTTATAGGGGCTTAAACTTCAAGGACAGATGAAGTCTCATTAGGACCTCAACCTCAACCAATTTGAGGACAGCATGTAACTGAAAATTTAACCAGTACTTCAACTTCAGTAAAAATGCGTAAAGAACTAGGAATCACTACAACTCTGCTCAAGAAGAGCCTGGAAAAGAAACGTAAGTAGGTTTGGTCTTCCTTGTTAAATGAGAATTGAAGCATCAAAATGAACACCAGAAAAATGAAACAGCTCACATAAAAATAGATATATCATGATAACTTGCACTGTTATCTAAACAGAAAGACTCCACATTGCTTCCTAAGAAATATTATGAAGAGGAATCCAACAACAGCATTACATTTATTTAATATTAATTTCTTCAGTTACCATGATAAAATGCTGAACAGTTATGAAGGAAAATTGGCTGTTGCAAAAACTAGCTTGAAACAGCTCACCCCAACATCAAATCAGATTCAAATTGCATTCTGTTGTGGCATACACTTCTGTACTTCCCACCAATGGGGAATTCTAGCATTAGTGAACATACTAGGAGTATTTTAAAGTAATTCAATGAAGTAGGCTTACCCATGAAGAGAACACAAAGGACCATTTGAAATATAGCATTATAAGAAGACCCTACTATCTGGTTCAGAAAAACTAGAGTAGTTTCCCAAATAAATATATGTTTTCACATCACATGAACAAAGTATTGAATTATAAAATTGCTAAATCTTTAACCTTCTAAGTTGGAAAACAAGTTGCCTCTGATATTTGCCAAAAATTCTCATGGGCATATGGTATCATGAATTCTTTAATCCAAACAGTGGAAAGAATTTTTTATTTTTTCATGTTTTAAAAAACAATCAAACTAAGCTTTGATAACAGTGTATTTCAACAAATTCAAGTCTCAGAAGCATTAGCAGCAATATTTGAGACTGCACAAAAGTTTTATTTCTTGTCTTTAAAAAGAAAAAGACTTTAACAGTTTCAGGAACTGTAGCACAGCTTGAGCAATTTACAGAATTTTTAAGCACCAGGTTTAAAAATTAGATTAAATAAAGCTCAGAAAAGATTCTGTGTCGTGCAGATTAATTTTATCTCCATTTAGAAGAGAGAATGGGTACAAACCTGTCTTCTTCGGCTGCAAGCCAAAGAAACTTCATTTTTTCCCACATTTTGCATGTTGTTAAGACCTAGAAGACAGTTAATATACATCCAGAACAATGAGGAGCCAACATCAAGGCAGCAGTCTTGCATTCTAACATTTACATGTGACAAGAATGCACACTATTTTAATATGCTTTGACAGATTGGGAAAATTTCAGTGTCTGTTTACATATAAATATACTTTTATACATGAATCCACATGGATATTGCCATAGTCCAAGGGCTCAAAAAATAGATTATTCAAAAACTCCATCATATTTTCTATGCAATGGAGCTCACAAAAAAATTATATTTTAAACACTTAGGTAAAAATTGGTATATAATAATAAAACATTTCATTTGGTAAAAACATTTTTACTATACATACTACTCTCATTTTACAGAGAGAGAATGGAAGTAACAAGCAATCAGAGCTATTATTCTTTGTATACAAATTCCATTATTTCCAAGTACACGTATCAGGTTTTAACCATGGCAAAAATTCAAGGCATCTTAAGAGTGTCCTTCCATGTACAACATGGCCACATGCAGAAACTATATCATCATTTCTCTGTGGTAAGAGCAGGCTAATGGTCTTCAGAACATACTTATAAATATTATATTATCCATGTTGTTAAGTAGTGATACCAGGAAAATGCACAAACATCCTAACTTCGTGCATTTTACACTACCATTTGTTTTTCCCAATCACCCAACCCCTTTAGTTCCTTCCCAATCAAGTTATCAGACACAGAATTCAGAAAGAAACAAATTTCAGTACTCCTCTGGAAGCTTTCTTTTGCACAGAATACCACAAATCCCATAAAGCAAACAAGAAAGCAAAACTGGAGCAAACCAGGAAGTAGTGAATGATTTTGCAAAATTAATTGCTAGAGAACCTTAAGTCACTTCACAGCTTCCTAAATATGACAACCACCAAACTTGCATTTGTACAGAAATCACATGCAACTTGGAGTAGTTTTTTCCACCACAACTATTTTTGCATTAATTCAATCACATTGGATAGCAGTTAGAAATAAGTGTTTGACGTGACTGTTTTGAAAGTGTAAAAATAAACTAATACTCACTCTGAAGAACTCTGCTCTCTCTGTGTTTCTGTCCTGAACGAGTCCTGCAAGGAACACAGAACTGAAGTAAAAATACACAGAACTTTATGAAAAATTTATGACTGAGAGCAACAACAAAATCTTTTACCTTACTGTGGGTTTTTTACTATATCCAGGTGACTGATTTGTGAAATGCTGTTGCTCTTTCACCAATCTTGAAAAAAAGACAAAAAAATTATTTCCTAGGCAGCAACTTGCCATTTATATGATTCAACAATATTTAAATGAAAGAAAATGCTAAGTTTTCTTTACAGAAAGAGTGACATAGAATTGCTAACTGTGTCAATACATTCACTTTCTTAACCTAGCCTCCCTATACCTGGAGGAGAAACACAGAATCACAAAATCTGCTGAGTTAGAAGGGACCCTTAAGGATCATTGAGTCCAGTTTTTAGCCCTGCACAGACATCCCCAAGAGTCACACCATGGGCCTGAGGGCACTGTCCAAACACTTCTTGAACTCATCAGGCTTGGTGCTGACCACTTCCTGTTCCCAAGACACTACACATTTAAGTTGAAGATAGGAGGCATTTTAAAATTATGAATTATTTCCATAGGGTTTTTTGAACAAGTCTTTCATCATAACTCTCAGAAGTAATTGTGTCAGGAGCTGAGCTTATTAAAGAAAAAAAAAAATCTAATGACTTGTCTTCCTCCATACTATCTGCATCAGTCAATTTCCTTAACTAAATGATGCCAAATAGTCTAAGTAAAAAAATGCAGAAATACAGGCTCTATACCAACTAAAGACTACAACTTATTCTCCCTGAAAAACAAGTGGTGATAAACCTAGAATATTGGTATTTTCCGAAATAAGCAAGTAATTGTTCTGAAGGTTTGCACCGCCAGAATCATGAAGCAACATAACTATTTCCCTTTACACCTTTTTAGCATTAATTAGTCAGCTGGAAGTCTGTTACATTTTCCTTAATGAAGGAAATTATTCCATTTCCCTATTTGTTTCCTTCTTGAGATGACCTATAGCCTGAAATTAGGACTAAAAGGAGCTCAACCAAGCATTAAAAAAACAAAGCCTTTTTTTGCTTTTCTTATTACACAAGACTGACAGCTGTTTAGACTGCAAATTGTGCAAGCTCACAAATAATTAATCTCAATGACAAGCTATTTTATGTAAATGCCAAAAGTAAAACAACCATAGAAGAGCACAAATTTAAAAATAGGGAATGTGCTTGTAGGTAATTTTCTATTGGACAGCAGTTTGGAGTTTAACATCCCTCCTTCTACCCACTCTTTGTTCTACAAGTTTCATGTTACTGTCCAAGCACATCCCTTAGCAGTATAATATGTAATACAAACCTTTGTTTTGTTTCCAAACCACTTTTGTCATTTTCATTGACTTCCACAGATTTGTTTTGCAATGCTGTTGCCCCCAGTCCCTTAGACTCCACCTGTTTTGTGGCTTCCTGTGAGAAGTGGAATTGATACCTTAAAATTAAAGCCAGGCAGTACCTAGGTAGCAGTTTACACTAGGATTAATGTGTACTCTCTATTAGGACTAACAGTGCTTATTTCACAGACACCTCAGAGGTATTAACATTAAAATAAGTAGTTTCAAAATAATTCTAGCATGTTAAGTCGAAATCTGTAAAGATCTTTATCAATTAATAACTTGGAGAAATTTTATTCATAGCTGCAATTGATATTTATATGGACACAAAGAAATACAATGAATACTTGAATACTTGTATAATGAGTGAACTTACACATGTGTGAAGGACATTGCAGAGCTCAACTAAGATATATTGCAAATACTACCAAAGTAATCCAAAGCCTGTTTTTAAAAACTAAGTTAGAAACTAAAAACTGACAGACCTCACGAGTTTATCTAGTTTTGTAGCACATGGCAAGATCAAGCACACTTATAACACTTTCAAAAGACATGTCTAATCAAACCTTAGGCTTGTAATATAACCTTTTTTGCACTGGCAAAAAAAGAATTCTAATATCCTGCTCAAACTTCTAGCCATCGACTAAGATTATTTCTCCTCCATTGCCAAGAGAAGGAAGTAGTAGTTCATTATTCTTTATAGAGTACCTTAAACGAGCCTACTACTGAATAAAGATGGGACAAACTTCTTAGCATGGCCTGTAGTGATACGACAAGGGTGAATGATTTTAAACTAAGAGAGAATAGATTTAGACTAGATAGAAGGAAGAATTTTTTTTTTTTTTGGTTATGATGAGGGTGGCAAAACATGGAATAGGTTGCCCAGCAAGGTGGTTGATGTCCAATCCCTAAAAACTTCAAGGCCAGGCTTGATGGGGCTCTGAGCAACCTGATCTATTGGAAGATGTCCCTGCTTACTGCAAGGGGGTTGGACTAGGCTACCTTTGAAGGTTACTTTCAATCAAACTATTCTATGATTATATTTCTACATCTGGCACTACAAGAAAGAAAAGAGAGATTAACAGTTGATGCTAGAGTGTTCTTCTGTAAAGAATGCAGGGTATACAGCTGGGAAACCATTATGTACTGTACAGAACTGGGAATTCTTTACAAAGCTGTCTCCTCCATGTCCCAGAATAACTGTTCAAATTAAGATTTGAAATGTGGGTGCAGACAGTAGGACAGATGTGCAGGCAGTGGGGATGCACCACAGAGGACCTAGGCATGCTAGTATGGGGTTCTGGGCCTTCTCCGACACCTCCAAGCCTCACCTCCTCTTAGACTCGAAGAAATAGCCTTGAAAAGTAAACTTGAAAACTGACAGTCAAGAGAAACCATTAAAAGGTATTCCTAGTATTATACTTTGAATGCATTTAATAAGTTGTCTAGTCTCTTGGATAAGAAAATGAAAAACACAGAGGAACTCCAGGATTGTTTATTTAAAATTTGCTTCTTATTACCTTTAGATGTCTGTGCTTTTGTAATTGAATAATTCAATATTCTTTTATAGGAAGTAAACATAAGAGAAATTCTTTACAATCCTCCTGAAGATGAACTGCAGAAGGAATGTTGTTCTTGTCAATTTTAAATCACTTTTGAGCAAGATTGTTTTTAAGGAGCATTTGTGTTTACAGGAAAACAGCAACAACAGTTTTCTATCTCCTAACTCCTCTGACATTCCTAGAGCTTTTAGCCAAATTAACAGGTCTTGATTTTTCATTTTTAGTATGAGAAGTCATATAGGCTTAAATAAAATAAGCATTTATTATAAAGCTATGTTATTTTTAAAGGAATCCCAGAACAGAACTGCTTCTCTTAAACAAATCTTGGTTTAATTATGCTTTTTTCCTAACTATTTTTCTAATCAAAACAATTGTGGAAAAAACATTCATAGAAGATATTTTAGAGGAGTCTTGTTCCTACTAACTTTCTCCAAGACATATTAATTAAAACAAAAAGGTTGAATATAAGACAATCCAAAGGAAGGTAAAGTTTCCTTTTCATCTAATACAATAACTGAATATTGCCTAAACAACTCTCTTGAAAGGATAAATCTATTTAATAGTATCAGGTAACATTTTTGAAAAGTTTTGAAAATACTTTCAACATACCTGTATTAAGAAGTTAGTTTCATTTTCTTTCATGAAAAGGTCAGTGTAAGACTTGATTTTTCTTATCAAAAGACTGTAACTGAAGCTCTGGAGAAGAGGAACATATGGATCCTTGTTTCTAACTACGGTTGCCAGCTTCACCCTTAAAGGCTAAAAAAAAGTACAGCTTTATACAACACAAATCCTGCAGTAAACTTGATATCCATGCTAAACAGGACATACAGAAAGCTACACATGATGATTATATAGATTCCTGAATATCCCTATACAACTTTATGCTACAGTGTGAAAGGGTTCTAAAGTCAACTAGACATAGTACCAGGCATTTATTTACCTTATGTGCTCAGTAAATGGTAGACCGTAACTTACCAGAGATCCCCATTTTCATTTCCTTTATGAATAACACTGAAAGCAGGGTTGTCAATGGAGAAAAAACACCCAGAAAAAGCCACTCATTACTCAGTTCTCTCTTCTCATTTGCTGCCTCAAAAAGACTGCCATTGAAAGGGGTGTACAGTTTTCAGGAAAAGGACTACCTGGTACCCAGCATTACCAACACATCAATAATCAGAAATTCACATTTTGTCCACCAATCATTCAGAATTTTACAGAAGCCAATACAGCCAAGAGAATTACCTTCTGTGTATAGGCTACATTCTTATTTACAGATTTGAATACTATTACCACAGTCTACACTTTCCAAACATCCAAATCCTCTGAAGGAAAGTATATCTGAAGAGCAAGTTATACATGTGCTACTACTTACAAAGAACATGTGTCCTAATATACCAGCTGAAGATACAGGCAGCATTTTTAACTTTTCTTTTAGCCTGCAGTCCTTCTTTTGCTCTTTTCTCCACCCCAGCAAATTCAGGTGTGTGCAGTAGCTATAATTTTAAAGAGATATCCACTCAAACTTGCAACTTTCTGAATGATGCAGTGAACTTCAAACCAGGAGTGGCCTGACTCACATATGCTGTCTTTTCCAGGTAGAGGCATAGTAACATTCAGTCTGTACTCCAGAAGCTAATAAGTTTCCTGCCCTGTGATGCTTTGGTACATAGAACACTAATCATCAGAGGTGACAAATAGAGTCTACTGCAGTAGAAACCAGCAGACTGATTATTAGCAGTTACAGAGTCTCTACCAGCACGTTTATGCTGTCTTTGCTCTGAGAGAACAGCACTATTGAACTCCTAGAACCTGTACTGCCACCTCACTCCTCATACAAAGTGGGAGAGGGGATGAAGAACAAGTGCTGCTAGAAGCATTTTACTCCCACAAATCACCCATTATTTCTATCAATCTCCTAGCCACAAATTTCCTCTTATATTTAAAAGTGCCACAGGTGTGAAAGTGACTGCATAGACAATAATTAGATCAAAGCTATGTAGGTAGGATTTACTAGCTTTGGAAACCCACTCCCTTCTTTCACCTCTGAAAATAAGAGTTTAATGCAAGTTTAGCAAGTTACTACCTTATCTGATTCGGAGTCTGTAAACAGCCTTTCAAGAACTTCAGCAGCCTCCTTGAAATATCTGTTTTCCATAAGGACTGCTACAATCTACAAGAAATACAATTACAGGATATGCTGAAATACTTTTCACCTGAGATTCAGAAAAAACATGACTTCCAAAATTCAGATGATTATATATTTAAGGGTTACCAACAATTATCTACTTCTAACAGTTAGTTCTGAAATTTGGTTTGAAATTTATCTCAATTGATGTATTTTCTTTGTTTTCAGATTGGCAGCTTTTGAAAAAAAAAATGAACTGGTACAAACAGGAACCATATTAGATAGAAAAAGGCCCCTTGTACAGACCTAGTGACTCTACTAAAACTGAAAATTCAGTTCATTCTGCTAATAGATCAAGCTTTTTGTAAAAGGGACTCTGTTTTAGCAGGATAGAATCATAGAATCCAACACTTCCCTGGGCAGTCTGTTCCAATGTTTTACAACCCTTTGTGTGGAAAAGTTTTTCTAATAGCCAATCTAAACCTCCCCTGGCACCACTTGAGGCCATTTCCTCTCATCCTATCACTAGTTGCCTGGGAGAAGAGGCCAACCCCCATCTGGCTACAACCTCCTTTCAGGTAGTTGTAGAGAGCAATAAGATACCCCCAGGCCTCTTCTTCTCCACCCTCAACACCCCCGTCTCCCTCAGCTTTGCTCATCAGACTCTTCACCAGTGCTCCAGACCCTTCACCAGCTCCGCTGCCCTTCTTTGGGCTCACTCCAGCACCTCAATGTCTTTCTTGTTCTGAGGGGCCCAGAACTGGACACAGAATTTGAGGTGTGGCCTCACCAGTGCCAAGTACAGGGGGACAATCACTGCCCTGGTCCTGGTGGCCTCACCATTGCTGATGCAGGCCAGGATGCCAACAGCCATCTTGGCCACCTGGGCACACACTGACTCATGTTCAGCTGCTGTTGACCAGCACCCCTAGGTCCTTTTCTGCCAGGCATCTTTCCAGCTACTCATTCCCAATGAGTAGGCAGCATCTGGAAGCATTATGAGTAAGTCACACAGACCTGAATATGAATCAAGCGACGAATATCTTCATGAAGCTTTTCCAGTTTAATTTCTTCCCTTTCAAGTAAAGTCCAGAAAGACAGAGCAGATTCCAAAGGTGAAATTCTTTGATCATTTTCAAACTTCATTCCTTAGAGAAAGGGGAAGAAAAATACTTATAAAAATTAAAGGATAAAGTTAAATATATTACATTATTTATATGCAATAATATCATATGCATTATACAATTTCAATTCCTTTTTCCTCAAATAATTTTTAGTCTCTCTTTTCAAGTGTGTTTAAGAAACCTGAAGCACCTGCCTCCTTTTCAGGGAGACTGGTTCTTCCTACCCTTGCTAATAACATTACTGTTGCATTTTTAAGGGATATTATGTGTCAGCTAACTATTGTTCACTTAAAATGCTACTTGCAATAGTGCTAAGTTCATCATTAGGTATTTGGGCTGGCATTAATAATACATTAAGCTTAGCATCAGATATCACAGCATTTGATAATGATGCTGTTAATTTTGTAATATAATCACCATTCTAAGTTGGTTTTTTCCTAAGTCTATCACTGTATTTCCCTGTCTGAACTTTTAGTTGTATTTGAAGTGCTTAAACCGAGAGAGAAATTCAAACAGCTCTACACAGGAGTGTCACTGCACAAGCAGAAGCAACCTCCCATGCCAGTGTACCGTGGTGCCAACACCAAGGTTTGTGCAAATGCCCAGCAAACAGGATTGGTGACCAGCTCTGGCAGAAATCTAACCTAGCCAAATAATCACCCCCTCAACACCCTCAGACAGTTTCCCAGTTTGGTCATTGTACACCTGCACAGGTGAGGGTGCCAACATAACAGATGCAGGAGGAGCTGGCAGGTGCACAAGTGCTTTTTTCCCATGGCGTTGCCAGCTTAGTTCAAGATGTTCACTGAACTACAGCCTCACTTATTCCTTCATTTTATGACATCAGCAGAATCTCTCTCAATAACTTATTCCTTTCATTAAGTATTTTTCAGACAGAAGGTAAACAATTTACACAATACCGAAGAGATAAAAGTTATTTTATACCTGCTGCAATAAGTCAAACAGTGAAATTTCAAGCAGTATTATGTGTATATGCACACACATAACTAAAAAAAACAAATCATATCTGTGTTTCTCTAATTGTTTCAATCCAGAAACATGACACTTCATATTAAATTTATTTTAATAGTGTAAAACTAAAGTGTTTAGCTCTTAAAGAACTGGCATCTGAAACAGCCTACTTAGTTTTGCGATTCAGCACAGATCAAATATTTTAATAACTAGAAAAAAATAGGAAAGCTACCATATATTAGCTTTCCGCGTACATTGTGCATCTACACCTGATGTAATACCTACTACACACATGCAGTCTTCCTCACCACACAGGTCATTCTCTATACTGATAAGATAAAAACACACAACAAAGTAATATTCCCAAGAGTTATATATAATATAATTCTAGAGCATTATCACAAAAATTTCATGGTTTCTATATGATGAATTATTTTATATATTAGAATTTGATTCTCAAGCTGAACTAGATCAAGATGACTGTTATGACCCGACAAGCAACATAGGAAATTTAATTGTATAAAAGCAAGACTTTGTGGCACTGCTGGGCTAGAATACACTTTTTTCTTCCACACTCATGCTTTCAAGACTGCTTCTGGAGTGTTTAAATTCCAATGAGTTTTATCAAACAGCAGGAAAAAAAAAAAGTTAAAGTCTTCCGGTAACTCAAACAAAATCATCTTGGCTAAACCAACAAGTTGCAAATACAGCCAAACAGGAGACACGGTAGTGAATAAGAGATCCAAGGACTTGCTGCCAGCTGAAAGTCTTACAGCCTTCTGTAGCAAACATGGGCAGTCATCCTTTTCATGCATATCCTCATTCCTACTGTCTGTCCTACTTTAACCTCTAGAGTTACATGTGCAGAAAGGAACACACATCCTGAGTTTTGAACTTGTTGATGCCACTCTGACAGAAAAGACTGATAATTTAAGAAGTATATAGTCATTCAAACTCAAAGCAGCTAACTCAGTCAGTACAGAGCAACACCAGTCCTGCAGACAGCTCAGTCACATGTGGAAAAAAGTTAGTACAAAATGTGGAGTTCAGTGAACTCATTTATATATAAATATCTTATTAACATATATAGAACCAGGTACAGTAAAGGCTATGTGAAAGCATATCTAATACACTCTGTGCAAGTTCATGCAAATATTTTTAAACAAGTGAAAAAAAGAATCTGAGTATTTACCGAGGCTTTTCCCTTGTGCAATTCTTATTAAAAGCTGACAGAGATACACCATTTTTTTCTGATGTGGAGGTATTTGGGAGAGGCCATTAATAAGAGCTGGAAAAGAAGAGAAAAGTTAAGTCAGTCTTGCTCCCGCACTGCCACAGTGTGGCTAGACGTATACTAGACACTGTGTTATCAGACTTCACTAAATTTCTAGTTTATTAAGAAAAAAATGAAGCACATTTGATCAGTACTCTTCCATGCTAAAAGAATTTAAATAGTATTTAAGAGCTTGACCAGAAGAAGATACCCTTTTCTGCAGAAGCAGCAGAATTAGTCACAGGCTTATATTCATTCCAATTTGAAGACTATAGTATCAAAATGAAGTTTTGTTCTGGTAAGTAGCTTACTACAAAAGACAGCTGTCTGCTCCAGGGAACACTTCTCTGGAAGGCCCACAAACCACCAGCCACAAGCAGACTGGTAATAGATGTTGCTATAGCAACTTACAGACCTAAAGCAGTAAAAGCTACAAGGAAAGCTTACTTAGAAATGTAAATTTACAAGGGAAATCCTCCTTGCAAGGTCACAAAGATTATTAGATATTTAAAAATGGGAGCTATCATGAGTTTATTCCCATCATGCTGGTTACTGTGAATTTCTTACATTAATGTGCTGGATATAGTAATTCATCTTCACAGCGTAATACAGAAACATTCAAAATGAAAAGTGAATCACAGAATAGTTGAAATTGGAAGGAGCTCCTGTATATCATCTAGAACATTGCCTTCCTACCTTTCTGCACTTGCTTCAGTTTGAATTGACCTTCTTGTTGACAGCCAATCATTATTTCAGTAGGGTCTCACTTTGACGTATGCAAGAATAAGAGTTCTGTATTTCTATGAAAAAACCACACCCGCTTTCCGAAAGCAATCTTGCAACTGTGCTTAGCTTTTCCTGTAGCCTCTTACAATACTGACTTTATAATCTTAGAGTGCCCAACTCTTTCCTCTGTTGCTGAACAGAGCAGGAACAAGCACCAAATTTACTATTAATTCTCAGTTCCATATGACCTTGAATTCTGTACAATTTAATTAATTGTTTCTACTAATACAGTCCTCAGTCTTCCCAGTTCTTCTCAGGAGATACTTCAATCTGCTTCTTCATTGAGTGACTCTGCTTCCCACCGTCATGAAATTTTAGTACAATTCTCCTGCTGAGTCGCAGTCCCAAGGCCAAACATAAAGAAGCACCATGAATAATTTAATCTAGCAGCCCCCAAATCACTGTACTTTATTAAGTTATCTTTAGATTTCTTACCTCATACAATAGCTCATATCAATATTCTTATTAATCATTCTGCATACCATTGTATTGCATTCTTTACAGAAGTTTAAACATGTCTTACTATCACATTCACTTGAGTCAAATACATATACACAGAGAAAATATCCCCCAAACCTCTAACGTGGTATCTTTAGGATAACTACTTCTTACAGAAGAAGACATAATAAATCCATTAAATTTATCTGAGACGTAGACATTTACTTCTAGCTGTCAACTACTCTCACCCTCGAGTTTGTCATTTTAAATATATGTTTTTTCATTCAAAATCCAGACTTCATTTTCTCATCTTTGTCTACCAGACTATATTTTATCGAAATATTTCTGGCACCTGCTATATTGCTGCCGTGTGCGAGTGCTGCCGATACCATTAAAACCCTCAGCAGGCTCCCCGGTACCCCAGGAATCTCCTGAAGCCCTCAAAGGAGATGAGCATCCACCCCCCAGCGCTGCTAACCACAGTGCTTTAGCACTCCCACCCTCGGCGTGCTGGCTGGACAAGGAGCCTCGGGAGCGGCTGTGTCAGAGCCCCGAGCGCCGCGGAACGCCCCGAACCGCCGCCGCCCCTCACCCTGCGCGACGTCCCTCCACCGCTGGAACTCCGCCCCGCTCTCCTCCGCGAAGTGCCGGCACAGGCAGGAGCAGGCGAACTCCAGCATCCACTCGGCGGCCACGGCCTCCACCGCCGCCGGCGGGGCCGAACAGACGGAGCTGCCGCTGTCGCCGCTGTCACCGCCGTCCCCTGCTCCCGGCGCGACCCCGGCCGCCGCCACGGCCTCCATCTTCAAACCGCGCGCCAACGGCTAGCGACCCGACCCCACCCCGCACTGGCTGAGCCGCAGCCAATCAGCGCGTCCTCCCCGCCCATGCCCGCCCTGCAGCCAATCAGCGTGGACTCTCCGGCAGGCCCCTCCCTATTGACGGCGCCGCAGCCAATCAGGGCGGCCTCTCCGCCCGGCCCTGGCTGCCGTCACCGCCAGCCCTCGCTGTTGTTTTGATCCGCAAATGCCCTTTGGTGCCAGAGGCTGGAAAGTTAAAGGAGTCAGTGTCCTGTATGGAGTGGGTAGACATGGGAGTTGTCGTGTCCCACGCGTCCTGCGAGACTAAAAGGCGAAACGTGGATGTCTTCTTGCGTGTGCCATACGGAGGGCCTCTCTAAGCACGTCTTCATGTGCGTTCTAGAGAGAGAAGGCTGCTGGAGGAATGAAGGATATACCAGTGTTGCAGAGCCTGGAGAAACTGGAAGGTGGAAGCCTCGACTTGGCAATGAACTCCAGGATGGAATGTGAAGTTTGTCTTTCTGAGAAGGCAACCCTTTGTATATGTTAAAGTGTAAACCCTAAGGAGGAAGAGGGTGGTCTGTAAAGGGCTGAATTTAAGGCAAATGCTGAACGGCAGAACAGCTTTCCTCTCAGAGACTTGCTGGAAGGTCAAACAATGTTCTGGTAGATCTGGTGAAAGGCTTTAATTTGAGTTTTACTTTGCTCCAGGGAGGAACAGTGTGGTATCAGAGAGCAGGATGAATGAGCTGATGGGCTTTTGCTGCTTTTGACTCCCGTGGTCACGCTGAATGCACCCACAGCGATCTTGCTGTGACGTAAGGAAATTTAGGTTAAGGAGACAAGAAAACACATGATTTAACTTAAAAGAATCATCTCTTTGGACCGCTGTTTTAATAGAATGCAAGATTTGAATTTGCACTTTGAAAGAGATTTGATATTCGGCAATAGTTGTAAGCTTGTGTTGTAGTAAGCTTTCAGATGTGTGTTGGCATGTTTATCTACAGTACTTCAAGGACATGATTTCTTCAGATTGGACAAATTGTTCACACTTAACACAGTACTTGCTAATACTTCAGGATAATGGCAAGCCTGAATCTGACAGGTTTCATCATGCTGCTGATAATCTCAGGAATCAAAATTCTCAAAGTGTTTGACATGAACCAGGTAGACATAAAAAATGAGATCATTATGCATTAGTGTTTAATTGAGCAGGCATTTTGTGAATTTTGTAGTAGAAACTTAGAGGAAGGTGGATCAGACCTTGAAATTACCATGATAAACAATGGCAGGACCAGGCTGCTGAGTGTAAACTCTGCTCAGCAATAACAAAACCATCACTATTATCATCCCCGTGTTCAGCACAAATCCAAAACATGGCTCCGCACCAGCCACTGTACAAAAAAATTAATTCTGCCCCAACCAAAACCAGCACAGCACCCAGGCCTGAGTGTCTTTTAGGAGCCCATAATATCATATATGGGCAAATGGATTTCAGGCACTGCCTATCTCTCCCCCTTGGTGACAGAAGGAGCCTGGAAAAGTATTTTAGGAAAGATGCCCATCTTTTAGGAAATTTGAGGTCAGGTGACTCTTGTCCTGGGTGAGCTTGCAGCAACATGAGAAACGGTACTCTGATGTGGCAAAGAATGCATTTTTACTCTTATGAATGAGCTGTAAAATCACAGTTGGTCAGTTTAATTCCTAAACCAGCTTTTTTTCTCCTTCTTGCAGGTGTTTCTACCAGTTCTGTCTGTGATGGTGGCAATATTTTTCTTCCTAGTTTTAGCTCCTGTAGCCTGGTCTCCAAACCTGCAACCTGTTTACACTTTCCTGTTTATGCTGGGGACTCATATTGTTTTTCTGCCTTTTACACATTTCAATTTGCACTTTGCATTTTTTGATAAAATAACTTCCCACTTACAGCTCCTGTTAGGTGTCTCTCCTGCTGAGGGATCTGCTGAGGGCAAGTGTGAATAATGTTCCATTCTAGAAGAACTAAGAGCCAACAGAGGATTTTGTTTGACTGAGAGTGTAAAAGGAACAAGTTAGATGTTAGGTGTGGTATATAGGTGTGCATGCATGTATGCATGTGGATATATAGATACAGATGAATATACATATATTGCATACTTATATACATGTGTGTATATATATATGCATGTATATGTATGTATAGACATTAGCATAAGGAGTTAATGTGTATATACTTTTGTGTCTCTGTGTATACATACATATACATAAACTGTACTACACTATATATGTATAGTAATTTAATAGGTGCAAAGAATCTCACTTAAACTGGTAAAATCTGTAAAATGCTCTCTCTTGCTCCTGAAGACATTTAAAATAAGAAATAAGACTAAATTACAGCACAAATGATTATCAGTATTATTATATAATAAATAAGTAAATACATTCTTAGCAGCATCATTATATAAATATACTTCTGGTCTCCAGACTAAATTGTCTGGATTATTCTTAGTTCATAGTAGGTCATTTATTAGAACTTCTAGTTTTAAACTAAAACTTCTAGTTTTATTCTTCTGTTCATCTGCTACATTTTTTGTTGGAATTTATTTTTAATAAAAATCTTTGAAGAACATCATAAAATTGACAGATCTTTTTAATCCCAGAAAAACTGTACATGGTGCATGTTAGCTATTTTAGAACGACACATACAAATTCAGGATGAAATATTACAAAGCATCAAATAAGGCAATAAGGATTATTTCCTTCTTTGTCACAGCAATACTAAAGGTATGTGGATTAGTTTACTAAATTGTTTAAACCTTAGCATTAATATTACTTAATTCCTTGTTTTCTCTTTGGTGTTATTGGGAAGTAAGAGCTTTTTTAGGCCCCTCCCACTTTTATTTTGTTTATGAAAGCAAGATAAATATTTTTTGTTTTTTTTAATAATTGGAACATATTAAGTCCATGGAATATTTAATATTAAAGACAAGAACCATTACACAAGAAACATCACATATTTAGGTGATTAATCTATTAATATATGCTGCTGTTTTTATAACTGCAATAGAATTACATGTGAGAAGCAGTTTTTCAGATCTGTCAATGAAAGCTCAGCAACACAACCAGTAGATGGCCTCAGCCTAACATCTCCCTCACACTGTGATGCTCTGGTTTGCTGGAAGTTGTATTGGTGAAACAGTTCTTGCTTCAGAGGCAAAGCCCAGCAACTGTACAGAATAAATAAATAATAAAAAAACCCCCCAAACCAATAAACTAGCAATTAATTGATTTACTTCCCTTTCCATATTTAGTGTCAACTGTGATTCCAGTAAAGAGATAACCAACTAATAATGAACAGTTGTACATTTTTGTTTGTGCTTTGATATGATGATTTTTGGCTGAAATCTTTGGGTTTCACATGGGAGGATGTATGAGGAGCTGCCTATAGCTGTTAGGCCTGGATAGGCTTAGACCTCCTGTCTTCTGCACTTAACGTTTGATATATGCACTGTGAATGTTGCCAAGGTTCCCAAAATCTCAGTTTCCACATCTGCTGAAATGGAAAAAGTGTGTTTTAACAACTTGCAGGTCAAAGAGTATTCACTTGTGACCTTCTCTTCTGGATCACAGTTAGAAATTTTTCTTTTCATTGCCCTCTATGACTTATTGCAAATGATAGGGGACTCTGAGCATTTCCAGTCCTTACTGGCTTGTTTTGTAGGGGTATGAGCTATGTGTGCTTCAGCTATTTCTGTTCTGGTTCAAAACAGGAGAAGAAACATTTTAAATTAGCAGATTTGGATAACCTGTATCATCCTGTTGAGGAGTTTGACTATTAATGTTGACTTTCAATAACTCTTGCTACTCAGGGAAGCAGCAGGCATTTTGGGACTCAGGCATTTTGGGAGTGCCAAAGGAAGTTGACATGCCAATATTGGAAAAGAATAAAAGAGAAAACACAAGTAATTGTAGGCTTGTCAGTGTCACATAAATCCTTGGAAAAATAATTGGAGAGCTAATATGAAACTGAATGAATAAATAATTAAAAGTGAATAGCAGAATTAATGCAAGTTGATTTGTGTTTATGGAAAATAATCTATATTGGGTCTGGCTGAGGTAGAGTTCATTTTCCCGTTGCAGCCCTCACAGTGCTTTGCTTTGCATTGGTAGCTGGAAAGGTACTGATAACACACCAGTATTTTGGCTGAGCAGCACCAACTTTGGCTTTTCTTTTTTTGCTTTAGTAAACTGCCTTATCTCAACCTACTAGTTGTTTCCCATCTTATTTTCTCTCCCCTGTCATGCTGGGAGTGATAGAGTGGCTTGGTGGGCACCTGGCATTCAGTCAAAGTCAACCCATTACATAATCTTATCAAGCCATCTTCACATTATATTCTCTGTAATACTGGTTGCTTAAAGGATGAAGAAAATTGGGATTTAGAGGTCTGTTGAAGTTTAGACTTTGACAAATTTGTTACGCCACTACAGATCAATCTGTTTTGTTTTGCAAACTTAGAAAAAAGTATTTTTTTCATCATGCAAATTCATTATGCAAAATACTGCTTAAGGACTCTCCTTTGACAACAGAAAAAGATACTGTTATTCCTGGCGGCAAGAGGTAAATGTACTCAGTAGTTGGGCTGAGACTTCCCTATGTGCCACTCTGTGTATGGTATGTCTTTATTGTGAGAGTGATGAGGCACTGGAACAGGTTGTCCAGAGAACCTGTGGATGCCCCACTTGTGTGAGTGTTAAGGGCAGGCTGAGTGGGGTTGGGAGCAACCTGGCCTACTGGAAGGTGTCTCTTTGCATGGCAGGGGTGTTGGAACTAGAGGGTCGCTAAAGATCCCTTCTAACCCAAACAATTCTATCATTCTGTGATTCTTAAGTGCTGGGTGGCAAGTACCCTTCACAGGAGAGTCCCACCAGTGACTTGAGGGTTGGCCATGATCAAGCTTGGAACTTTGTGGGGTACTGCCAAGCAACCTCCCAAACATTCCATAAACGTTCCATTGCAGTTGGTCAGGTAGCGTCTCTTCCTTGTGGCTTCTTTTAAGATTTACAGTTCTGAGACTGTGCATGGGAGGATCTATTTGCCAGGTGCTTCATGTGTAAAGACTTTGGGCACAGCCAATGTTTAAATTGGCCACCGGTGTCTTCATTTTGGGACTGCCAGTTGTAGAGAGATCTTCACACTAGAACATCTTTTGTATGTGGGCTGGTTCTAGTGAATCGAAATGATCACTTCATGTTGTGACTTTCAGTAGATTTAATTTGCCCTCTAAATTGATCTTGGCAACAGAAGTGCTTTCATGCTTAATTAACTTTTCTTTCATGCTTACAACGAATTTTGTAATGTCCTGTTGAATTAGGAAACCTCTGAAAGTTGGATACAGGCAAAGTGAAGCTGACCTAGTATTTCTGCCTGTGTGTCCGTGACTTAATTCTCTTTGTGAAGCCCAAATTTACATTGTTTTCTGAAAGGTTTTCAAAATGTATTAACAGGGAGATATTTTTCTTCTAGCATATATATTAATGGAAAATCAGCACGAGACCTTAATTTCAGTTAGGAGAAAAATTAGCAACCTGTTGTCTGAGGAAGGCTGTGAACTAAAAATAATGCTGTCATGTAGAGCATCTTAAGTGCTATGAAAAACTGCCATAATTTCTTTCTGTCATCTTCCTGTGATCTTCAGAATTCTTTTATTTTCCTGCTAAATGCGATTTCTTTTTTCTACTGTGTTCAGCAGGAGGGGAAAATAACCTGAAAACAGTACATGTTTGCAAATCCTCAAACACTTGCTTTTAAATCTCTCTCTCTCAAAAAGTAAGCATTTGACCTAATTTTTAAGTAGTGTTGAAAAACTTGGCTAAGTGTCAATTACTTGCTTTGTGCACACTATGTTAAAATATCATACTGACTGTGTGTGTTGATTTCAGTGGGTTTTGTTTGTACTTGCCTATCTTTGCTCTAATGTGTCAACTTTGTATCTTAGTACTGCGGAAGCAGTCTTGCAAAGAAAATGGATGACACGGAGAAGACGCCTACACAGCAAGGAATGGGAGATCATGAAGTGTTCCACTGCACAGAAGTAGATACTAATTTAATTTACTATTTTTCTATATGAAGGGCATTTCACATAAAGAAATGATATAGCTATAATTTTAATTTAGCTGAAAAAACTTTTTCCAAAGCATAGCGTAGTCAAAACCAATATTTTATTCTTGCTCTCTAATTATAATTTAACATCTTACTGTTACAGTCATGCCACAGCTACGTTCTAAAGTGGAGGAAATATCTTCTTCAGAAGACATGAAAGAGCTGTGATATGCTGAAACACGTCTTTCATAAGGCTTTCTGAATTGCCTTATGATTTTTGGATGGACGCAAAATAAAAAACCCAGCTGTTTATAAATAGCTGTTTCAGGGCTTGAGTTTTCATTCAAATCTTACTAAAAACTGAATTCACTGACGCCTGCTTAATCTGTGCTTGTTCTTGTGCCAGCCCTTGCCTGTGAGCTCAAGTAGTCCCCTGGCCCAAGAGGAACTCATGTTAAAATGATAGACACTAATCAATCATATTTCCTCTGTCTTGATTTTGCTCTATTAAATTAAGTTAGTCCACTCTCCTCTTGAAGGACAGCACTTTGTTTTTTAAACACATCCATATCCTGCTTTCACAGTTATTTTTGGTTAGATATGAGTACCTTTGTGGTTTGTTCAACCAGAATTGACCATAGTACTTTGTAAATCATCTCTCAAATGCCAGTATGATTTTTTTTGTCTGCTAGGAATTGCTTTGTCCTGGGTTCTACCACACTCTTGGATCATTAACCTGTGACCTAATTGAAACACTCAGTTTTGTATCTGGCCAAGCGTTTAACTTTCACATCTACTAAACCCTATTTTAGAGTAGAAATCCTTGTTATTAATCCTGCATTCCAGAGTGGTGTTCCTATTCCTTCCTCCTGTGCCTGAATTTAATCTTTTGTGTATGTGGAGTGCCTTGAAAATGATACTATATAGGCACCAGATATGCCCACAGGTTTTCTGCATGTTTGTGTCTGATTTTTCCTGTTTCTTTTAATTAGGAAGGGCTAGCTATGGAAACAACAGATGAAGAAACAACTGACAATACAGGTAGCACTGTAGACTAGTTCTGTTTTAAATTTCCTTGACTATGCCCTAGCCAAAAGCTATTTCTTAAGCAATTGAGATGGACTGATCTACTGGGTATTTTTCGTCTATTAAAAAATCTGTGTTGCTCTTGACATTACAAGCCGTAGCCACAGACTCTAGGGCTGCACTGGTAGAGAGCTCACAGGCATTCAGGAAAAAAAAGTCCCAAAGCCCAGTGTTTTTCCAAAACACATACATGATAAAAGGCTGTGGGCAGGTGAGAATACATGTTCTGTAGTGCATTTGGAATATATCATCATTTGCAACAGTATTTGAGGTGTTTATGTGCAGTAATTTCATCAGAAGGAAGTGAAGCAAAAGAAAAAAAACTTTGCTTTGTTGAGTGCTATCAAGATACATTGGAAAGTAGGTCATAGGCACATTTTTTCTTAAGAGCTAATTTCTTGCATGGAAGTAAGATTTTGTGAATGGAAATACATGCACACACTCAACTTTAAATTTCTTACCTTCATTCTGCCAGCAAATTTTCTGAAACATATATATCCTGTGCACATTCTATTTTTGTCCTATTTGGGATCCTTATTTTTTTCAGTAAGAAAAATGACCTATCTAGCCTTGAAAGAATAATAATCGAGGAGACTTTATAATCTTACTCATGTGTTTTAAAGTTCTCCTTGGAAATCAGGGGTGTTTTTTTCATTTCTACTCTGCACTGATTAACCCCCACCTGCCTTGAAACTTCCCTGAACTTAGATATGGGTGATACTCATCCTGTTTTCTGCCTGTGAAAATCCTGCTTTATCTTAAACTTGCTTGTGACATTATTCTAAATTCTTTGCTTTCAACAGAACCAGGAAAATGTAAGACAGATTCTTCAGTCCCATCTTCACCTGGCAGAGAGAGAGATTCATGCAAAGGGATTAAAAGGTTTGTGTATGGTTAAGTGATAGTTCTTTCTCAATAGTGCTGTCACATGGCTGAATGATGCTTTTAAGGGGTTTTGAACTGGTGGTAATTACAGATTAATAGCATGATTATTACTGTGGTAGTCTGAAGGTATAAAGAAAACAAAAACTTGCAGGGGGAGGTCTTCCTTTTTACTAACCATCAGATTTCATTTGAAAATGCAGTATTTATGATCACTGATAAAGTGATGATGAGGGTTGTGGCTGAGATTGTGTAACTGAAATTCATTTGTTCTAGAACTGAAGCCAGAATATCCCTCTGAAAACCCTAGACTTTTTAATCTTGAGAGAAGCAAATTATTTTCGAAAACCCAAAGACAATTTATTTAGAGGGAGAGCCTGTATGGAAGTTTTAATGGTTTTTTTTTTTTAATCACTCAAACACTGATTCTGAAAGCTCTTTGGAATCAGTTCACATTTCTGTGTGAAACTAGAGTGCCATCCATTGCTAGATAGGAACACTTTGTTTAGCATCCTTGAAAGCAGACAGTTATGGAAAGGAGGGATTTTGAAATCAAATTTTTAAACAAGTTTAAAATGTCGGTGTTTCACAGAGTGGCTACATAATGCTAAGTGAAACTCAATTTGTGTGTGAGAGGAGGAGACTGGACTAAAGGAGTAACTTGATTAAGAAATTTCTTTGCACATTAATGAAACATTTTACCTTCCAGAGAAAACAAAAATATTGCTGTCACAAGGAAAATCACATAATATACTTTGAAATCAGATTCATAAGGAGTCCAGTGATCTGAAAACTTACTAGATTTCAAAATAAACTCTGAGATAGTGTTCACTTATATTTTGGTATTGCTTTTTATGCATATTAATTTTTTACTTGTTTGTTTGAATGTTTGCAGACGGAGATATGCAGCCCCCAGCAGTGATTCCTTTTCCTCATATGATGATGATGATGAGGAGGAGGATTTTGAAATACAGAGGAAGAACAGAAATTTAAGAAGGTTAATGAAATTGGAGAATAGGGGAGAGAGGAGTCTAGCAGGAAGAACTTTGCACATGCCTGACTGTGAAGTGTTGCCATCTTCATCTTGTACCCTTTCTAAATCGTGGCAATACTTAATCATACCTGTTGGTATTGACAACTGTAAATGGACTCTCTAAAACTGGATTTTTAGAATTGACTTTTAATAAGAAATTTGATTTATAGGTGGGAAAGGGGAGAAGGGTGGAGACACATACTTTGATGTAATTTCTCGATGTAAAATTTTACTGCTTCTGTGCTTTACTATTGTTTTTTCAGAAGGAAAACCACCATAAAAGATGTGTTAATGTTATAAATAGGGGAAAAAGGTTTTCTTACCTAACCAATGCTCTAGAAGTATTAATTTAGTAACTGCCTAAAAAATGAGTTTTCAACCTGACATCTTTCAGACATGTTTATCTTCTGGCTAACACATTCCAAAGTCCTCAGGAAGGTCCAGGAGTGGTGGGCAGCCTTTATAGTATTAATCCCCTGAAATAAGTATCCTCTTGGGCTGTAACTTTTTGAAGGTAAAAGCTAAAACTATTTGAAAGATGTCAGTGTGTTTGGGAAGGGGAGAATTTCTTCCATCATACTAATCAAGGTCAGTCCATGGTCTCCACATGTGGAATAACTTGTTCTAAGCTTGCATTTCTATATGTGCTGTGTTGACTGGCTTGGATATTCGTAAGTGCTAAGAGTTGTTAAAATAATTAACTCAGTTTAATGTCTGGAGTGACCATTTTTCTTTATTTAATCATAGCCATTAAACATAAAAAGTTGGAATGAATCTTTAACTATTTCAGACGTTCATGCCGATTTATAAGGTCTTCTGCATTCACTTGCTATCATTACAATATAAAAAATCTTCTATCTGTATTGTAAGTTAGAAAGTACCTTTTTTTTCCTCAATTCAAATCATATATCTTCTGGTCAGCTTTCAGAAAGATGCCTTAAAGGGAGCTAACAAGGTTACCATGAAAATCGGAGCAAGTCTGGCTGGTGTGGAGCAAATGCAAATAGATGGTTCAGTAAGTATTTTTGGTTCATTGTGTCAGTGACATGTTTGCAGTATTTATGAAACCCTCCAGTAATGGGCCATCTACAGCTCCCTTGGTTTATGGTTTTCTCTCAGCAGTCCAACTTCTGATGGAATCTTATCGAGGTTGCAGCTTTCTTTAACATATAAAATGTGTTCTGTTGACTTCATCCTTAGGTACAATTTGATGGCGTGGGTGGTCTTTCTGACCACATTTCATCTTTAAAAGAGATGGTCATTTTTCCATTGCTTTATCCTGAAATCTTTGAGAGATTGAAAATTGAACCTCCAAGGTAACAGACACTGTTTAAAACTCTAAGTTCTAATTTACCTATTTTCAGGAGAATTCAACTGGGGCATCCATATGTTTCCATGCTTCAAAATTCTCAGCAGTGTTGATTTTTTTTAACAGTAGTAAAATGTAATTTAAAAAAAAAAGGATAGAATCCAGCATTTATGTGGGTCCAAAGATTTAGTGTGTGGTGAGACTGTCCTTTCAAAATGTCTTGCCTTTCAAAGGTAGAGTTGGAGATTTTTTTCTTTAAAGTTATATATGTAAGTGAACTTGATTAGCTTGTAAGCAGGAAAGATTTTCTACTGGTAGTCAAATGTAATTTGTTTTATGAAAGTCCAGTTGTCTCTGCCACCAACCCTTTTTTTCAAGTGCTCAAGTATCAGTTTTACAACTGATAAGACATGCAACTAGAAACTTGCAGTGTTTGTTGTACTTGAGCTAAAATAAGAATCTGTCCTCTTCTTCTGTCTCCTTCTGTGTTACAAAATGATATAATCAGTGATTTAATTGTTAGTTTTATATATTCTTGGTCAGCAAAACTCAATCATGGCATATTGAACTAAAAATTCTTTGCCTTCAGTAACTTTAAAAGTTTTGCAAACAATGAAAAGAAAATACTTCCATGCTGTGCTTCTGTATTCATTGAAAATCTTTTTTAAGCAGTAGTGTATTGGCTTTTTTGATGGAAATGCAGAAATGCAGAATATCTTGCCAGCTTTAGAGTACTTCCTCTTCCTTTATCACCAGCAAAGGGAGACCAATTCCAGTAACTTAAAGCTTTTTAAGGGAGAATTAAATGTTTTACTAGAAAATCTTGCCTTTTGTGAAAACAAGAATGAAGATGCAGTGCATCATTGAAAAATGAACTGGTGATTCCTAAGTTAGTCCAGTCTCAGATTCTGCATTGGAAGTTTGTTCTTGTTTGTCTCCAACCACTCCTGCTGGATTGTCAGAAGTTTTGGAAGAGTTCTTTTGGAATGCTGCAAACTTTTCTCAAGTGTTTGTTTCTCTGCATTATCCTCTCTACTCATTTTGTCTGCTGCCTAGTAGAACTGTGTAGGAACATTTTTGACTTTTCTCACACCTCAGCTGTTACTGCTATCTTATCCATGAGGTGTTTTGTTTAGGAGAGCAGAGTTGTGTGTTTTAAGGATGGGGTTTGTGATAGGTACTTTTCCATGATGTTTTTCTCTTACGTGAATTTTTTTTAACTTATTTTTTTAAATTGCAGAGGCTGTCTATTCTATGGTCCACCAGGGACTGGAAAGACACTGGTTGCTCGTGCACTTGCTAATGAATGTAGCCAAGGTGACAGGAGAGTAGCCTTTTTTATGAGAAAAGGTGCTGAGTGCCTGACTAAATGGATAGGAGAGTCTGAACGACAGCTTCGTTTATTATTTGAGCAGGTAAGGTTGAAATTTGCCATGTGTTCTGTCTGAGTTGTAACCAGTTTTCTCTGGTTGAGAAGAACTCACTCTCTTTCAGAGGCTTGATACCTTGGGATGTGTTGGGAAAGATTAGTAAAGCAAACAAGAAAATCCTGCAAAGCACCACCACTGCCATCCCCTCCCCCACCCCTAAAAAATAACCCCAACCCAACAAACCCAAACCCTACCCAAACGGTTGCAAAGAATGTTTCAAGAAGTAAAGCATGGTCTTTTTAATTGGTAACAGAGAATTGCTTCCAGAACTTGTAACTGGAGCTAAGTCCTGTCTCTATTCTTGGTGGTTGCCAAATAGCTGTAAAAACTACTGGTATGATTTGTTTCTTGTCACCCAGTCCTAGTGGGTTGACGTAGGCTGCTGTCTTCTATTACTTGTGCCACTTTACTCTGTTAGCTCAGTTAGCAGAGTCTGAAAAATCTAGTTCGTGCCTTTCCAACCATGATGTTTTTCATGCATTTTCTCTTTCATACACTGCTGTTTTTCTGATGTCAATATTCCTTTGTTTTCATTGTAGGCCTACCAGATGCGACCTTCAATTATTTTCTTTGATGAGATTGATGCTCTTGCTCCTGTACGGTCTGATAAACAAGACCAAATTCACAGGTAGGACATGTTTTATGTCTGTGTAGAAGGTGCTTGATCTTTGTGAAAAAAAGATGGCAACTTATTTAACTTCAAATGATGCATTCATTTTCCTGAAAACTAGTAATTCAGTGCAGCTGAATCTCAGATGATTTTTAAACAGTAATTGAAAACAATTTGCTAAGCGTGATACCAGCACAAGGTCTGTGTTACTTTATCTGTATTTTGCTACATCTTAAAATGAGTCTTTTGCTAATCAGCATTTCAATAAAAACTCGTCCTTTTTGAGTGATCATTGGACAAGGTTATGTGGAACTGGAGAAAATTTACTAACCCGGTGAATGAAAATTGTGTTTTTCTGTTAGCTCTATTGTGGGGACACTTCTGACACTTATGGATGGCTTAGCCAGCAGAGGAGAGGTTGTGGTAATAGGAGCCACCAACAGGCTGGATTCTATAGATCCTGCTTTACGAAGACC
>WBMZ01002844.1:40738-104716 GCA_013400975.1 Atrichornis clamosus
TTCAATTTGCAAAGAGGTCAGAACTTCAAGTCAACCTTAATGCTTACGTGGCAAAGTCCGTCTTTATAACAAACCCCTGTAACAAGGCAGCATCATGGAGCAGTGCCAGTCCCCATCTGTAGTGTACAGCTTGGACAGAAGAGGGATATCTGGAGACATTCCACTGTACTGTAGAGGGCAAACCTGGCACTGAATATATATGATTAAGATGATTTCAAAAAGTAGTTAGTTCTCTAATTAGTTTTGGTTTTGCTGTGAGTGGTGAATAAAATGGGATACTGCTAGTAACTGAAATATTTAAGAAAGAATGAATGTATGAATTAGTTATAAACCACTCCTATAGCACCTTGAAAGAAATGGTATGTACACAAGAATTCTTCATTAGTAACAAAATCTTTGATCAAGGCTGGTGCTGGAGGAAATGCTGGGATCTGATGTTGTTGGAAGTTATTGACAGGCACTTGGACAAAGATGTGAAGGACACTGCACAGGTGCAGGGCTTGGGAGGCTTTTAGTTCAGTGGCAGTAGTTAAGCAATGAAAAAATGGGTATATAGCAACCAAAACACATTGAAAAGGGGAGATAGTGTGCAAAACTGGAGACCTCTTTTTGTGTTTTCTCTCCAGCTGTCACTAATATTTCTTAGTACTTTTTGGAATAAGGATAACAGGCTTATTAGATTGGAAGCTAGTAAAGTGCACTAAACAGTGCATTTAGCACAAACATTTTTCTCCAGTTTTCATCTGCTTTCAGGAACAGGAGATGAGGTGCCATGGAAAAGATCTAATACATGATTCCTTAATGTGGAAGAATTTCAGAAATCTGCCATAATTAATCTGTGTACCAAGAAATACTTCATGAAATTTTGCTAAATTTAATAGCATTTTCTTTGATAAAAAATCTCCATTTGCAGATAAGATTTTTACTATGTTGTTTTCTTCAGAATCATTAGGTCTCACATTTGTGAAAACACATTTTTATGGAAGATGTAAATACCTTTTACTTCACTGCAGACCCCAGCAAGAGTTTAATGTAGCAAGTTGAGAATTACATTTCCCGCTTGAAGAAGCAGACAGCGTATTAATAACTGACTTTTAAAATACTTAGAAGTTTAGCAAATAAAAAAAATATTTGTAATAGTGTAAGGGGTTTTGTGGGTTTGTGTTGTGATTAGTTTATAAGAGAAAACTTAGGGCAAACTACAATGCAAAAGTTTGTTTTCAGGCGAGAAAAGAGATTTTCAAAATTCACACACGAGACTGGAACCCAAAGCTATCGGACGACTTACTTGAAGAGCTGGCTGAAGAATGTGCTGGTGAGTTTGAAAACAGTGGGGGTTACTACATGTGACCTGAGTCCTAGGGAACCTGAGCTTGTACCAGGCAGCACTCAAGCTCTTGTGCCTTGCTGTGGAGCGAGGCAGTGAGGAGGCAGCTGGCATGCCTTGGGAGCAAAGTTAGATGCTGCTTTTAGTTTTCTTTTTGTCTCTCAGAACACTGAATGGGTTTTGGGGCATCTTTCCCAGGAGCAAAGTTTTGACTAGCAGGCTGCTTCCTAAGTGCAGGATATCAGGCTGTGAACCACATAACAGAACATTTCTGCATGCAATAACTCTTTAAATTGTCTCTTAACCTGATAAATTTGGCTGCATACAAAGTCTTTCAGTGTTGCACTTTAGAAATATTGGCCTTGAATTCTGTTTAACTTGAGACTGACCTAATATTTGATTCTTGTTTCATTTCTTTAGGCTACTGTGGTGCTGATATTAAAGCCTTATGTGCCGAAACTGGCCTCTGTGCTTTGCGACATCGCTACCCTCAGCTATATGAAAGTAGAGAGAGACTGCAGATAAACATGGATTCGATTAAAATAAAAGCAAATGATTTTTCTATGGCCATGCAGAAGACTGTTCCAGCTGCACAGAGGGCTGTGCCTTCCCCTGGGCGAGCGTTATCAGCTATTTCAAAGCCACTGTTAGAAAACACACTGGGAAGGATTTTACAGACCTTGCAGAGAGTATTTCCCCATGCTGAGCTTGCACTAAAGAAGGACCAACAGCAAGGTATAACAACTACATCTACTTGTTTAAAAATCTGCCAAAGCAAAAACTTGTGATTTTTACAATCGACATACACAAACCTCTCAGCTGTAATGGCAGCACAATTTTAAACTTTGCATGTGCATTGTGCAGGGCGGGAGCTGTGAGTGACACACAATACACAGTCAAGAATTACGTGTTCTTTGCTGGAGCACCCTCTTTCTGACAGAAGCTAGCATCACATTTATAATTTACAGAGAATTAAAATTATTAGAACCTCTTTCCAAATAATGCAGGAGAAGGGTTTTTGCAGTGTCTGGGAACTACAGAAGTTGTTCCTAATCATCTTTATTCTAAGGAGAAAAACCCACAAGTTTTTGTCAACAGAGAGGTAATACCTAATGCAAATCATGGGACATAGGACAGTTCTGTAGAGACTTGTGCAATCTCCTTAGATTTGTAGTAGAATGAACTCTTCAGAAAAAACATTCAAAAGATGAAGTACAAGAGAAGTGTTTTCCAGCACTGATTTTGAAGGTGTATTAATGCAAGAGAGAGATATGGACTACACAGGAAAGTTAACAAACCTCTCTTCTCTTTAAATTCTATTTTAGGAAATCGTGTGATTGAGAGTGACGAGGAATCACCATCAATCTCTGAAGAGAAGCCATTTCATAAAATGCCTGATCACAAAAAGGCAGAATTCCGCACTCTTAACAGGTATGTTTGTCCCCATTATGGCTCCATTTTTAAGATGGCCAGGTCTGTAAACTGTTTTGGTGTGAGGGGTGCTGGATGAAGGAGTTAAGAATGTGGGGTTGATCAATATTTGCAAGAAGTGTGAAGATATAGCTGGGTACTGCTGTTCTAACTGAGTACACTGCCCTGACCCACCAAACTAAACTGTTGTGTGTGTATTTAGCTGGACAGTCCCCTTGTGGGATTTAAGAACTGCTACTTAACCTAGCCAAAGGAGTAGCAAACATGCTGGGGACTGGCAGGATTTCTTAGCAGAGACATAGTACCAGTTTTTGAGAAAGTAGGCTGTGATAGTCTTCCTGTTCACAGACCAGCTTATTTTTTGGTGGAACAGGGAGCGTACTTACAAAAAAAAAGTGAGTAGGAAAGTACTTTTAATGTCTGTGTGCCTATTCATCATTCATTTTTAAACTTGTTTTCTTCTTATTGCTGTAGAAATCCTCGTGACCAGCCAACATCTTACAGGCCACGGTTCTTACTAATTGAAGAGCCAGGATCTGGGCAAGCTTCTGATTTGGCAGCTGCAGTAATACATTCCTTGGAAAAGTTTCCAATTTATGCACTAGACACACCAACTTTGTTTGCTAGCACATCACCAGATGAAAGATGTATACAGGTAAGCTTTTTTTTCTCATTAGTCTCACAGGATTAGTGAACTGTGTATAAACTAGCGAAGTAAGCAAAATTCATTGTCAATGGAAGTGACCTGATTTAAGTATGTTTACTTCTGTCTGAAAATCCACTTTTCTTCTAGATGGAATGATACCAAGTAAGGACATTATACATAGCCATGTTTTCCATTTGAAATGAAACAAGGAGAATGTTACTAGCAGCACAGGAAGAGGGGAAGTACTGCTAATAAATCCCTCTTTGTGACAAGAAATTCTGCTGGTCTCAGTGGGATTTTGAAAGTTGTTTTTGTTGCTTCTTAAGACTGCTACCAGTAGATGGCTCTGCCTCAACCTGACAGGATGTCATGCACATTTTTTAGCCTTTTAAAAAATTTAATTTGTAGGTCAGCCAAGGTTTTGAGGAAGAGAATTTTTTTTGGGGTTTTTTTTTGGTTTTTTTTACACATGCACACACAGCTTTTACTGCTGCAATATATGCAATAAAAGCATGAAAATTCATGAAACACTTAGATTTGTACAGTGTTGAGTTTTCATTAACTGGGAAAATGAAATATAAACGTATTAGTGTTGTTTTCCTTTTTTTAACTTTTAGGCAGGAAATCCATTTTGGTTTTTTGGCATCATTTTGGTATCAAAATATTTTGACCTTTAGTAACAGCATTTGAGAGCTGTACAAGTTGGGACAGACACATTAAGTGACTGGATACTCATTAGTCCCATATGATGAACAAGCCCTTTGTAGATTGTTAATCTGAAATAGTGCATGGAGAAATTTGCCGTGTGAAAGGACTGTTGTCACTTTCCTCATGCAGTACATGCATGTTGTCTTCTGTGATTGAGATGCCATCTGTAGGCAGTGGTCTGTGGTTTTCCAAAGCACATCATCTGGTCTGATGGATCCTGTGGTAATGAGAGGCTGTGAGTGATTTAGTTCTTCAGACAGGCTAAGGACTGGTCACCTCTTACAAAATGTGCTTGAAGTTATGAATTATAACCAGGCTTTTTGTGCTGTGTTAGCCCTCATCTTTTCACATAGGCCTTTGTTCACATTGCCCTTGCTGAAGGGTTAGCTGTGGTCTTTTTCAGGCACCAGCTGAGTTCTGAGGCCCTTTAGGAGTTTTCTTACAACTAAGTAATTTTGAAATTAGGCAGAGATTCAGGTCTGTTTCTGCCTATGTAGCAATGTCTATATTTGAATAGATAGAAAATTTGAAGTGCAAGTTTTACCTTATTGTTAAGGACTCGTTCATTTATTGCTTTTTCCTGCCTTTATGCCTCTTACTTCATAAGATAGTTTGACTGATACGTAGCTATTTCTACATGATGTAGTTTTCTTATCGAAGCTTTCATTTTACCAGTTGATGCGAGAAGCTCAAAGAACAGCACCAAGTATCATTTATGTTCCACAAATCCCTTTGTGGTGGGAGACTGTTGGACCTACACTGAAATCTGTTTTTACAAGACTACTGCAGAGCATCCCAAGGTTTACTCCAGTTTTGCTTCTTGCAACATCTGATGTGCAACACAGAGATCTCCCAGAAGAGGTATTTCAGTCAATACTTTTCTTCCTTTGTTACTTAATTTCTTGTTAATTTATAACTCCCTGAAGCATTGGAGTACTGAGCTGCTCTTAAGCAAATTCATACTGTTATTACTCGGCACCCAAAGCTAGTCTCTTAAAACTTGCTTAGACAAAACAATGCTGAAAGCTTTTCTCTAAAGTGTTTTCTGAGTAGAGATTGACTTTGACCCAACTTTTCCTCCCTTCTCACCTACTCAAGCTTATTAGACAGATGTATGGACTTGCTTCAGACAATCATTTTGGTGGCTTCAAGATGATTAGGTGTGTCCTCTGTGAAGAATATATGGTACTTGAAAGGTAGCTAGGAAAAGGACTGGTTTTTGAAAACACTTTTACTGGAAAGTGAGAGGTATTTTTACTTGAAAAATGCAGAGGTCACACTCTTATTGATGCAATGTAATTTCAAATTTAAATTATTTTATAAAAATTTCAATTATTTTCTTCATCTGGGTGAAAACTTGACAAATTAGAAAGCTAAATTCTGTTTAAATTCCAAATTCTGTTTAAGCAACTTGGAAATAAATTTTTAGGTGTATTCTTTAAAAAAATTTATTAAGAGGGCATGCTGAGTTTTGTAGGCATGTGAGAGTGTGTGTTAAAGGAAGGTCAAATTGTGAACATGCTGTTCTGATTATTTTGTCTCAGTAACAGAAGTTTTTATACTGTTAATAAATGCCTTCTAAAATAAGGATTGAAATTCCTTACCTACCTTTTGGAAGTAGAGATGGAAAAATGGAGTACAATTTGGAAGTATGCAAATTGAGACACCGCATTTAAATTAATTAAAAATAAAACTAAAGGAAGCCCAAACACCTTACTAAAAAGCCAGCAGCTATCTGCTGAGCCTTGCCATTTTCCCTCTGTAGCTGCCATAAAGATTAAAGTCGAAGGAAGGCAAGGCAGGTAAATACAAAATAAGCAGCCTTGGAGATGGTGAATGTCACCCCTTTTCTCAGTTTATCATATGGTTTCTTCCTGGAGCTTAAACTCCAGAAGGTGCTCCTTAGAGAAGGTATTTTAATTTGCCATGTTATAATAATCTAGTCGTTTAAGGCCCAGAAGATAACTTTTCATTGATTGTCTTATCCAGATGAGCATTCAATTTAATTTAGAGAGGTACTAATTTTTTTTGGAACAGAATATAAAAAATTTGTGTGGCCTTGTATAACTGAAGTATCTTTCTTTTCATGCTTTAGATAAAATCATTGTTTAGTAATGAGTACGAAGAAGTTTTCAAAATCCCACGGCCTACCTGTACTGAAAGAAGACATTTTTTTGAGGACTTAGTTATGGAGCAAGCTGCTCAACCTCCTGCATTAAAAAGCAATACAGGTTAGGACAATATTCTACTTATAAAACTTTGCTAGCTCTAAGTTAACACTAATACAGTGTTTGCTTCGGTGATAATTTTCTATCAATCCTTTTTCATGTGCTTGTATTTGAGTACCATCAATTAAGTACAAATTTCTGATTAATTTCAGCTTGCCAGCCATTGGAAGTGCTGCCTGTAGCACCACCACCCAAGCCTCGAAAGTTGACAGAGGAGGAAGTAAGACAGTTGGAGGAGCAGGAAGAGGATACGTTGCGTGAACTTAGGATTTACTTACGAGATGTGACTCATAGACTTGTCATTGACAGACGCTTCAGAGCATTTACAAAGCCCGTTAACCCGGAGAAGGTAAATTAATGTTAATCTGTATAACTGTGTGTATTCATAATTCCTCTGTGTTTATGTTTCTTGGTGTTTGTGTGCTCTTTCTAGGAAGGTCTATCTTTGGTTCTAAGACTGTACTATTCTGATTTTCCAAGAAGAAGGAAGTGAATTTTGCTTTTACTTGACTCCTTGAGGTTCTCAAATGTCTGTTATTTGAGTAGTCACTGCAAGTCCTCTGTTCTTTCTAAAATGTCCTTAAAACTTTAGAATATTTCAGTTGGAAGGGACCCACAAGTCCAAGTGCCAGTTACACCAAATGCCAGCACAGTTTGCCCATGAAAAGGCTTGGATATGTAGATGTGTTACAGCACTAAAAAGCAGGGAGATCTCCTTCTCTTTGTTTATAAACAGTACCTATAGGGCTGTTTTAATAAAGGCTAAAGCTCTTTAATTAACTGTCAATAGTTTCTGTGAGAACACGAGTAGGAGCAGTCGTTTGTCAAATACATTTTCAGATTCTATTCTCGGTTTCATTCTGGGGCTTTCCTCAGTATAAGATCAACCATAAGAGCTGTGTGGTTTTTACTTGCTGCCATATACTTCTCATTTAATTTATTAAGTCTAAGCCAGGGGCACATCAAAGTCAGTTGTAGTTTTAAGATAGCTTTGAGTTTCAGCAAAGTCCCATTCCCCTAAGCATCCACTGACTTGTCTGTTCCTTTTCTTGTAGTTTCTGAGATGTGAATAACCTATAAAAACGTAAATGTCCTCATCTAAACTATTCATTATGCTCCTTTTATGGTCTGAGTAAAGAAATCGGCATCTCTGGGTCCAGTTATGTCATTCTAAAGTAGGTGCTTAGTACAGGTGCTTCAAAGGTGCAATTCCTGCACGCTTTTTCTTGCTGACAACAACAAAGAGAATCTCAGGTGATTTTACTGAGAAAGATTTCTCTGTTGTGGTTTTCTGAAAGGAAGTGACATGAATCCCTCTCCGGGTGCCTGTTCCCTTCTCTCTTCACACATGCTTCTCGCTGCCCTGCTTCTTTTTCTTCCCTCTCCTGGTCTCTCTCTTCAAAGCCAGATGAAACAGCTCTTCAGTTTCCAAGAAACTAAATGGTTAATTTCTGCATCTTTGGTTGTGTCATAAATATTTGGGGCTCTTAAAAAGTCCTTTTTTTGACTTTATGAAAATAATTAATCTTTGTAGCTTAAATCTCTGAGCATTTTAGGCACCCAGTTACAAGGCCATTATTAATTTGTAGGCACCCGATTACAAGGCCATTATTAAACAGCCCATGGACCTCTCGACAGTTCTCTCAAAGATTGACATGAACCAGTACCTAACTGCAAGAGATTTTCTGAAGGACATTGATCTAATCCGTTGCAATGCTTTAGAGTACAACCCAAATAAAGGTCCTGGAGGTAAGGATGTGTTTTTTATTCCTAATTTGGGAACATTTAAAATGTTTAAATCGATAAATGTCATCTGTGGACAGTAGATGTGGGAATAGGTAATTTTAAACAACCCCAGAGAGCATTTCTTCCCAAGTTGTAAATGTTTTAGCATTAAATAAACTGTTTGGGTATGAAATTGTGATAGACATGTTGATTGGTAACTAGTGCTTTTGCTTAAATAATTAACCTTTCTGTTGTTATGCTGAAAATACTGAATGAGATAACCCTTCAGAACCTGCCTATGAAAAAAAGAAAAATCATTCTAAATAACCAAAATAAAGGGTTTCATTGTCTGGCAAAAAATTCTCTGTTCTGGCTGTAAAATTTCAGATCATCTCCTGAGGCACAAAGCTTGTGCTTTGAGTGATACTGCATATTCCATAGTGAGGCATGAAATGGATAAAGATTTTGAACAACGCTGCCAAGAAATTAAAGAATCTCGTAAGAAAAGAGGTATATTTTTTGATACTGGGGATTTTAAGACTTTTCTAACTCTTTGTAACCAGTGTAGAAGACACAGTTCTTTGCTCTGCAGGGTGTAAGAGAGCAGACCCAAAGTGTACTGAAGAATGGAAGATGCCAGCAGTGCCTGTGGGTGCCAGTACCTCCTGCTCTAATGGCAAGTTAAGTTTTATTTAAACTTCCTTAGAGAAGGTGCTAAAGCCACTACTACCTTCTCTGTTCCTGTGGCCTAACAACAGGTTCCTGTGGTGCTTGCTTGGTTCTTCATGACAGAGGCATTAACTTTTTTATTATGTTTCAAAATGTGGGGTAAATCTTGAGGTCATTCATTTAGTGTGGTTATGAAGTTCAAGTGCAGTGGCTGCTTGACATTGTAAGAGCCTGGCCTTGATGGCCTAACTGACATTTAATGGCTTGAAGTCCAAGACATTGTATATGGCTGTTTCTGAATATTCACCTAGGTTTTAGTTACATGAAACAGTGTATTCCCCTTCCCTTCCTATAATATATCTAATAGAAAACTTATCTCATTAACTTGCAATCTTTTCTCTAGACACATGTAGGGAGATGGACAGTGGTACTTAAGCTCCTGTGGTTATTTTCCTTGCAAGTCAAGTAAGATGATGCTGCTGCATTTTGAAGAAAGATCTGTTTTAGTAATGTTTTGGATTACTTTTTTTTTATTGCTTTGTAGATAAGTCAAAAGGAAAATGCAAAATAAAGGAAGACTCTTCAAGTATTGCAGCAAAGAGGAAAAATGTTCAGTTTGTGTCCTCCCAGGATAGTCCTATGGAAGAACATGAAAATGTACTTCAAGGACAACAGAAATTAGGACAGAAAATGAAACAGAGAGAGTGACCCTTGTGGATAATTTCCCTACTGAAAAAAAGAGTGTCATGCTTCCTGAATGTTTAGATCTAAGAAAGGAGAGTGAAATGCTGGATTGCCAAATAGCCAGAACTTCTGACGATGGAGGTTCAAATGGTAAGTGAAAGGTGTTGTGGTTTTGCAAGGCCTGGTTTTTGGTAGTGGTGGGGCATACAGGGCTGACTCCTGTGAGAAGCTGCTAGAAGCCCCACCATCATGTCCTGCAGGGCCAGTGTCTGGCTGGCTGCAAAGATGGACATGCCGCTTAGCCAATTAAAAGTGGTACTGCCACTGTGATAACAGATTTAAGATGGAATTCAAAACAATCCTGGTTGCGCAGTTTTAATTCCAGCCAGGGAGGTGGGGGTGAGTGAGAAGATGTGAGCTGAAACACAACATGGAAACACCAAGGTCAGTTCAGAAGTGGGAGGAAGTGCAGGAGTCGGAGCCGAGATTCCTCTGCAGCTGGTGGTGAGACCATGGTGAAGCAGGATGTCCCCCCTTGCAGCCCATGGAGGACCACAGGAGTGCAGAAACTCCTGCAGACACTGGAGTAGGGGGATGCTTGAAAAGGACTGCAGAGTGTGGAATTACAGGAGTGCAGAGACCCACCTGCAAATGCTGGAGCAGGTGGATGCTTGAAAAGGACTGCAGCCTGTGGAGGAGTGACCCACGCCACAGCAGTCTGAGGGCCGCTGCTGCCTGTGAGATGGACTGATGTTGCAGCAGTTAGTAGGAGACTGCTTGTGAGATGGACTTTCTAAAGGGAGTAGTTCCTGAAGAACTGCCCTCCAGAGAGGACCCCACCGTCCAGCAGGGGAAGACTCCAATCCTTGAACTATGATGAACTGACCAAAAAAACCCCCCCCATTCTCTGTCTCCCCACGTCGTTTGGGTAGGAAGGAGTGGGAGGAGGGAGTGGGGGGAAAGAAAGTGCTCTCCAAAAGCTCATTTTACTTCTCATTATTTTTTTTTCTGTTAGTTTTAGTATAATAAATTTAGTTTCATATCTTCAAGTAGTTTGCCTGTTTTGCCTGTGGTTTCTCTCGAATTCTTGTCACAAAACCTCATAAATGCTTTGAATTTTTTTTTCTCTCCTCTGTCCAGCTGCAAGGAGGGAGCAAGCCTGGGTAGTTCCTGGCCTCGGGCCAGGCTCAAACCAAAACAAAAGGTCAAACAGATAATTTAGCTCTTTTTTGCTCTTGAGGAGGGCTACACTATTTATTATGTTTTAGCCTTTCCGAATTCCATGCTGTTACTTCTGTGGCGTCTCTCTCAAATCAACACACATTGTTTCTCAAGTAATGATGCTGCTCCTCTAGTTATGCTGGCCAAACTCACAGTTTTCTGCAGCAGCTGGTTTTTCATTCTGCAGTTTGCTTTTCACATGGTACCTAATTGTACAAGTAGCTTCCCAGTAATAAGCAGCCTAACTGTAAAAGCTGTCCTTTAAGCAGTGTGAACCCAGAGACCCCTGTGAAATAGAATTATGTCCTAATATTTGAAATGTAAGATGTGTTTCCTAACCTAAATTTTTTTTTTTAACCTTGGATTTATTTTTTTATTGGAGTTATACTGTGTAGTGCTGTAACAGCAGCATGATTCTTTTTTTCTTAGTTTTACCCTGCCTTTTTTCTCTAGTGCTTTTTTTTTTCATTTCATGTCCATGTTTCTAGTTTTTATGGAGCAGTACCAGAAAGGAAGACAAAGACAAGCATTTCTCAGCAAAAATATGGTAACAGTTCTGTCTCTGTTATTGCAGAGGGCTACTGTTTTCCAGGTACAGAATGATTCACTGATACTGTATTCCAGATAAAGAGAAATCCTGACTTTAAAAACGTGTGTAATTCCAGATTTGCGAGTACACCATGTGACTTGTCTGGGACATTCTCATGTGGATGAGCAACCACAAGATTGTGACAGGAAAGCAAAGAAAATTCACACACAGGGGGTGTCTGTGGATTACTCTGAGCTCAGAGTAAGTCTATTTTGTTAATACTGAAGTAGGATGTTTTCTTGTTACCTGTACGGTTGTAAATTAAATCAGTTGTTAACCAATGCCAATTCAAACAATTCATGAGAGGGATATGTAACTTGTGAAATAATTCAGCCTGTCATGGACTATGACTGTTGTTTCATGGCTGGTGTAGATGGCTGCTCTTGCTTTTGGTGAACTAAATTTTAGGAGACTGGATTATCTTCCTAATTTTTAATGTAAAAGGGCTTGTTAAATTTTAAAATAGCCCACTGACTACCTGCTACTACTGTTGGTTATTAATGTCTTAGCAGTTTTTATGATGGATTGGGGGAGATGGGTGTTGTTTTGTTTTGCTGTTTGCATGTTTTCATTTATTAGGAACTGGAAAAGGACCTTGATTTTTAGCAGTGATTACTTTAAATCTGAAATTAGCAGGTTGACCTAAAGCTCATCCTGGATAAAATACTAATACCTGCTTTTCTCAAATACTTTCAAAATCCAGTGTTAGAATTTTATATCCGTACAGTTACAGTGTTACAAGGTTTTTTCAGTCCTCTGTAGGAGAGAAGTTGCTGTTGTAGGGTACAGCTGGGGAAAGGATCAAATATGGGCCTAGCTGCAGGGGGCAAAAGAGGTTCCTTTGCGTGAACTGGAGAGGGTAGAAGAAAAATCTGCCCTTCGGGGATATAGCAGTGAGAAAAATTCAGGAAATTGCTAGGTTGAAGTTCTGGAGGTCGGTGAAAACAAAGGAAGCTGCTGGTTACCTGCCATGATGAGAAAAGGAGTATTACTTGGATGCTTCCCCTGTGTGGGGAGAATATGACCAGACAGAAATCCCCTTTGGTGAAGGGGCTTGCCTACACGATTTCTGTCAGATTTTTAAGTGTTGACCTAAATTGTAGAGGTGAAACTAACTTTCTAAGATGGCTTCTTAAGGAAGCAAATTTCAGGGGGTTGTGTTGTTCGTGTCTGCGTGTGTATTTAAAGAAAGCACATAGGTTTTTCTAGTGTCAGGGTGCTAACAGTATCTAATCCAAAGTTATTGCCTGCTGACTGGAGAATAGTTGGGTAAAGACCTTACAGATGTTTCAGCTCGTATGTGTTTCAGCTGTGAGGGGAGAGCTACAGTCATCAAGCATGTCTTTTAGAAAACTTGTTTCCTTAACATGGGTGTCACTGGAACTTGCTGTAGTGTCACTGGAACTTCCAGTACCAGAGAGCCCCTCCAAAATGGAGCTGTATGGGGTTTTATTTGGTTGATTTTGTTTGTGTGTTTTTTTAGGGTTTTTGTTTGTGTATGTGTTCACTTATTTGCTTGATATTAGGTGTTGAACTCAAATCTTGTGCTAGCTGATCTGAGGGAGGCCGAGTTTGATGGCAAGCAGTTGTGAGGGAGTAATACTTTTGTTTGGTGTGGCTGCCCTCTTCAGCTACATCTTCACAGCCTCCCACAACACACAGATACTGAACAGTCTCAGAAGTGCTGCTGCCAGCTTGTTAGTGTTGCTTTCCCAGAGATTATCACATTCACATCTTTGGTATCATAAGGGACTGTGTGAGAGATTGGTAATTTGCTACAGGTGGTCACTCTGCTGTTCATCCACTCTGGGGCTGAAAGGTAGGAGCTAACTGGTGTTTGGCACAGTACGCATTCAGCTAATATATAAAAGTGAGCACCTAAGGATGCTTCTGTTTCCATCTGGCACAGCTGTATCTGGAAGATCTGTAGCCTTGTTTCCAAAAACACATTTTCCAGGGCTCTGTTTGCATTTCTAATGAAATGCAACCATGACTTTCCTGTGGCAGCTACACTATGACAAAGTGGATTGTGTCCTTCCCTGCTGTTGTAGAAGCAGTTGATTGGCAATTATAGTCATTGATGTCACACATTGATAACAAAATATTGTCTGAAATGTAAGCCTTTTCTCTGAAGTATGAAAAATTAATTGGCTTTCTCCAGTTAAATCTTGTGAGATATTTAATCAGGTTTCTGAAGGGCCGCTTTTATTCAACGATATAAGAAAGTAAGATGTATCTTGTGCTGTTCTGAACTGTGACTTCCATTTCTTTTTCTTCAGCAAGTTCTGGATTCAATCATTGTGGCAACTGAGAAAATCAGTATACCTCGCATGGAAAGACTATATGCTGTTCTTAGCCAGTGCATTTACCGGCATCGGGAAGATGATGACAAAACTGAATTAGTGAAGGTAAAATTTTTGTCTTACAGCCCTTTCTGCCACATGCTACTATACGTGTGTGTGTGTTTTGCATATGTATGTGTGCACTGTGAACATCACGCTTATTTAGCATTACTCTTTACTGCTTAGTTGGCTGTTTCACAAGACTTTCAGTCTGGAAGACGTTTATCCATATTGCAAAACCATTGTTGTATGTGGCATAATTGTTGGCAATTTCATCAGGAAAAGACTTGAAGACAGTCGGTCCACCCACACAGGCCTCTCACACCAGTTAACCTCAGTCTGTCAATAGCCCTTCTCCAGAAGCCTGTCAGGGGTGGGGGGCTGAGAAAACAGAGTGTTTTCCTCAGTCTGTCGCTTCCTCTTTCTCTTCTTGCAGACAGGCACACATGGTAATGCTTGTGTAGTAGTCATTCCACTCTTGAAAAGAAATTAAGTATGAAACATAACAAGAACTTGAGGCTTTTTTCTTGTCTCACCAGACTTTCTTTTTAAATTAGCATGGCCCAAGGATCTTTAATTTGACAAATGGGGAGCTTTCTGCCTATGACAGTTTGATGCTAATGAGTCAAATTTTCTAATCTCTGACTCTAAGAGAGGATTTCTGAGTTGTCAGAACTGGGCAGAAATCTTCCACAGGCACACATGAACACATTTGGACATTCCTAGTATTGAGTTGATTCAGAATGAATATTCATTCTATCTTCAGCTTCAAGATCCTTGAATCCATTTGTCTTTCAGATGCTTGTGCCTGAAAATAGATAAAATTCTTTATGCCTCTTAGTCTGCCTTAAAAAAAAAAAAAGAGTGAGCCTCTTCTCTTTGGCCCTGGTCATCTCAATCTCTGCTTCCACAGCTGATAAAGAGTTAGAACAGACACTCTGTTCTGATTGTGCAGGCCATTTCTGAAAAATGCACCCTCTCCCATCTAGTGTAATGATGTGTTTTAGTATGAAAAGGGACCTGTTGATGTTATCTCAGGGCTTGTGAACTTTTGTGACTGGATTTGACTTTTTTGATTGTTTTCTAGTTCTACCTTTAACCAAAAAAATATCTCCTCTTTAGAGTGACTGCATTAATTCAGCAGGAGCAACCTTTACTGTATGAGGAGAGAGACTTTTAACAAGTACTTAGTCAGAGAGCAGAACAGAACAGTTCCAGCTTTTAGTTGTGGCTCTTTGAGAACTGCTTCTTTTCTCATTGTTGAAACCATTGTTGATAAAGATCCTTAGTCCTGTAATACAGATCCCCGCAGTCTCTCTAGCCTACTCTGTATTTTGGGTGCCTAAGGATTTTTTTGAAGCTAGTGGGTCTAGCAAGATGTATTGGTAGCAGTAGCACATGTATTGGTTAAACATTACTAACAACTGTTTATATGAACAGATTCTTGATTCTCTTGATGAAGAAACAAACAGGGTTCTCTAGCTTGCATTCATGCTGACTCCTAATTTGTCTTTTTTTCTTATTAGGCAATGAAGAAAGAAATTGCAGCATTAAGTAATCTGTGATACTTAACTTCAATATACTCTAATGTTGATGTACTGCTCCCAAATAGAGAAATTTTTTTAACGTCTCAGTAATTGCAGCAGCTATAGAAAAAAGAAGAAATAAACTTCTTTTACTATGTAACTGAAACCAGACATAACCTGGACTCTGACCATGGATCACCCCCTTGCACACTGGGCAAAAGAACCTATTTCAGGGCCACAATGTTTTCTTTCCATGAAAACAGCATGAAATTCTTCTAGAGGGTATTGATTCTGACTCCTGATGTTGTCACAAAGCTTCCAAACATTTTTGTCACTGTAAGACACGGGAACTGATTATTTTTTCTCTCCAACTTTATTTCTAGTGAAGAGAAGTGAGCTGGGAGGTTCTGGGTTCTGCACCTTGAACACGGCAACCCTGGATGAAGGTTGGGGAATGAGAGACTGGGGAATGAGGCGCTGGAAAGCAGTGCCACAAAAAGGGACCTGGGGGTCCTGGTTGATGGTTGAATATGAGTCAGCAGTGCCCTGGCAGCCAGGAGGGTCAACCGTGTCCTGGGGGGCATCAGGCACAGCATCGCCAGCCGGGCAAGGGAGGGGATTGTCCCGCTCTGCTCTGTGCTGGGGCAGCCTCACCTCAAGTGCTGTGTTTGGCACCCTTTCTGGGTGCCAAAATTTTATCAGGATATAAAGCTATTAGAGAGAGTCCAGAGGAGGGCAACAAAGATAGTGAAGGGCCTTGAGGGTAAGCCATATGAGGAACAGCTGAGGTCACTTGGTCTGTTCAGCCTGGAGAAGAGGAGGCTGAGGGGAGACCTCACCGCAACCTACAACTTCCTCCTGAGAGGAGGAGCGAGGGGCAGGCACTGATCTCTTCTCTCTGGTGACCAGTGACCGGACCTGAGGGAATGGAATGAAGCTGTGTCAGGGGAGGTGTAGGTTGGCTATTAGAAAAAGATCCTTCACCCAGAGGATGGTTGGGCATTAGAACAGGCTCCCCAGGGAAGTGGTCACAACACCAAGCCTGATAGAGTTCAAGGAGCATTTATGCAATGCTCTCAGACACATGGTGGGATTCTTGAGGCTGTCCTGTGCAAGGCTAGCTGTTGGACTTTGATGATCAGGGGAGACCTTATCACTTTCCACAACTCCCTGAAAGGTGGTTATAGCCAGGTGGGGGTTGGTCTCTTCTGCCAGGCAACCAATGACAGGACAAGAGGACACTGTCTTAAGTTGTGCCAGGGGAGGTTTAGGTTGGACATTAGGAAGAATTTCTTAACAGAAGGGGTGATTGGGCATTGGAATGGGCTGCCCAGGGAGGTGGTGGAGTCACTGTCCCTGGAAGTGTTTAAGAAAATATTCTGCTATTCTGTGAGAGGCCAGTTCTAAGATCAGCCTCCCAGCTGTGGGGGAGCTGGCACAGAAGGCCATTCCTGCTGGTGACTCTGGCTGCCCTGTCTCCTCACAGGGGTGAGGGGAGCACCCGCCTGCCCCGTCCTCGTCCCCTGGCAGCCCTTACCTGCAGCAGCTGCTAGAAGTGGCCAACACAGGGGTGTTGGAAGTAGATGCTCATTAGGGTCCCTTCCAACCCAAACCATTCTATGGTATGTATGGCCAGCTGTGTATATGTGTGTGTGAGTATATATGTATATATAGACAAGATATATACATGTGCTCTGTGTGCATGTGACTATTGAGAATACAGCTTTTGCATGCTTATCAAGTGAGTATTAACTATTAACATTGCATAAATGCATTTTTAAAATATGTATCTTGGAAAATATGCTGAGATCCAGTGGCATTTCTTACTACTGTTTACCTCATTAAATCACTACTTTTCACTGTTACTGTAGTGTTTTGGAATACATTTGAGCACTTCAGGAGTTTCAGAGTCCCCCCTAACATTCTCCATTGGGTTTTTTTCTTCCACAAACAGTACAAATTGCAGTGGTTTCCTTGTTCTGAAGGCCTCTTTCCCTTTTACATCTCTGCATGAATTGGTTTTTTATTATTTTCATCTTTCTTCTGATTACTTTCATTCTTTAACCAAGAATCCTATTTAAAAATATTTATCAGAGAAGCTAGGAAGGTGGAAAAAAGAAGTCATGCATTGAAAACTCCAAGGTCCCTTATCAAAGTTTTTGCAATGTTAGTCCAGTTTAGCCCTTTAGCTGTCTCTCTGCCTAAAGGCATGCTCTCAAAACTGCTGAGCTTTTTCAGGTGTGTTGTATTACAGTCTTTTGTTGCATAATAGAGCTGCTTCTTGGCTCACAAACTGCAATTCCTCTTGAGTGTTACAGCACAAGTTTGTTTTTTTTTTTAAATCTTACTAGCAATGCTGAGCCATCAGACAAACTGAACCAGAAGACTTTAGAATGAGATACATTAAAATTCTCACAACCATGAAACATGCATTTAGTTATAATAGAGTACTACATTTAGTTACTTTGGAACAAAGGTGAAGGAGATTGTTTAATACTCTTGATACATATGTAATTGGCTAAAATGCTGCTCTGCTGTAATATACCTTTTCATATTAGTCAATGGCAATAGTTATGAGACATAGAATGATGGAAAAATCAAAGTAACAGAGCCTCAGTTATTTTTAAATAATATTACTGAAATTATTCATCATATCTAGAAATACAGGGCAGACCAGACTTCTGCTTGAATACTGACTGAAAGAACAGATCTTGGAAAATCATATCTGTCTAGAAGTTATTGTCGGTAACTTTCTGCTTGGTGAGGGATTTTACTTTTGAGTATGCCAAGATTATGCAAGGATAATACCATGCAGACGTTTCACAGATTTATGGGTGTTGTTCCTGAGCCAATCATACAGAAGCAATTAGATGCAGTAAATTTCTGAGAAGGGAAAATTACAGTGGGTGAGGTTGGTCTGCAATAGAAAATAGTTATAGCTCTGCAACCATGTTCTGTCTTTCCTTGATCCTCTGGGCATGCATCTGCTATGGTTTCAAACAGTTTGGACTTTACAAAAGTGGCAAGGCTGAATTAATGACTCCCTTGTCACATCCACAGGCCATGTGAGTGCTGGGGAATTCCCATGGAGAGGTCTAAACCCAACATTTCTGTGTGTCCACAGCCTGTTTGGGAGATCTGGAGGTCCCTGCCAAAGCACATGGCCCCTTTGAGGGTGGATATTGTTGCTTCCAAGGGGAGAGATTTCCTTATGGAACTCTGATCTGTGGAAAAGGAAGAATTTTCTGATTAATTAACTAGAGAAAGTGAAAATGAGTGTAATTTCCTGGGACCTGATCAGAAGCAGATATTAGCTAACATATATGCTCCTATTTTGCCTTTTCTAACTCAGATTACTTGATCCATTTATTAAAGATTCCAACTTTCTTGTAAATAAATGCATTTTATGGAATAAAATGAAAGAGGAATTGAAAAATAAATGAAAGGCTAAATTTCTCTTGTTGAGAGTACTACTGGCACTTGTAAGATATTTGTATGATTTCCGAAGCTTAAACTATAGATCTCATTGTGTGCTTTAAATACTAGACATTTTAATGGCTCATTAAGCTAATATATGTATGAAAGAAAAAAGGCTGCATTATTCTCAGTTAATGTAATGCAGTTTTAGAGACAAATGTATTACAGTATTCAATATAATGAACTCAGCAGGGTCTCCTCCCCTTTGCTGAGATTAATTCATACACAGAAAAGGAATTGATAGGTACTTTATTCTGCTCCAGCTGAAGAATTACATGTGAGAGTTGAAGTAAAGAGCTGCTGCCTTATCACCAGCCATGTTCATTGGCACATTCACATCACTGAACGTCAAACCAATGTTTTGCCACAGTGCGTGAGACCTGCACTTAGAAAGAAGAATGGCAAATTGGCATGCTGGGAATGGCAAGGTGGAATGCTGTGTAGCACTGACTGGAGTCCACCTTGCTACCAGAAGCAAATACTTCTCACATTTTGACTTTACGAGGTGTCCATTTTGACTTTACCAGATGCAAAACTCCTGATGAAGCTATATGGAATTCTCCTTGGCTAAGATCATAGAATCATGGAATGGCTTGGATTGGAAGGAATCTTAAAGATCATTTAGTTGCCCCTTGTTACGAGCAACAAAACCATCAACAAGGCCAGGTTGCTCAAAGCCCCATCCACCCTGGTCTTCAACACTTCTAGGGATGGGGAGTCCACAACTTCTTTGGGCAACCTGTGCCAGTGCTCACACACTCTGAGTAAATAATTTCTTCCTAATATCTAATCTAAACCTACCATCCTTCAGTTTACAGCCATTCCCCNTCCTTCAGTTCCATTCCCCCTTGTCCTATCACGACATGCCCTTGGGAAAAGGCCCTCTCCAGCTCTCTTGTAGGCTCCTTTAAGTACTTGATGGCTGCTATAAGGTGTCAAAGCCTTCTCTTCTCTGGGCTGAAAAAACCCAACTCTCCCAGCCCATCTTCATAGGAGAGATGCTCCAGCCCTCTGGTCAATCAAGGCATTTAATTCAATTAAGCAAATCCATAGTGTTTACCTGCTTTACTGAATTTAAATTATATTTATGGATTGCCTGTTATGTGAATGAAGATTTCCTGATAAAGATGCACAAAAAGATTCCCTGAGTTACTGGCCAAATAGTGATATCTCTGGTATACTGAGTAATGACTGACATTTGGCACCATTTTCTGTGGAATTATACCTGAGAGACACAATTGCAGCTTAGGTAACTCTTTCTATGAAATGATCATTAGAGACCTCTCAGAAACTTTGCTTGTTTAGTAGTAATAATTTATTTATGTGTTGTTTATTTTCCAAAGTGTGCCAGGCACTAGGAACTAATAGCTTTGCAACTGTTGCCTGTGTGAAAATAAGGTCTTGGAAATATGATTCTCTGGCTCTACTGGTTAGCTGAGCATTGCATGTGTTTAGCAAACTGGAAGAAAGAGGATGAACTTGAAACAATAAATACTGTGAAAATATTAAAGAGAGACATACTTAATTGTATATCTGTAGAAGTGTCAGAGAAGATAGGTTGTAGGGAATACCAGAAGATTTGAGATTCAGTTGAATGAGTGAAACTAAATCTGGTGCTGTTTTCAACCCAAGCTTCCAAATGAAAAGGAAATAATTAACTGTTGTTTAAATATGGGAGGTTGGTAGACTTCATTAGATTTCTAACACTGTGTAAATAGCTATTGTGACAGACAATACCTCTGAACACATGCACAATAACAAAGTAGTTTGCCTTGATCACTCATCACAATGAATGTCAAATTAATTTGCAACATCAGTACACTCCTGGAATTACAATTTTATTCATTTTGAGCTCTGGATATATGGCTGAGAGTCCCTGAATTTTAATTCTGCAGAAGTCATGACTACAAATTCCATGGAAACAAAACATGCTGATTATCCAAAAATCAGTTCATTGTTAACTGGGGGGAAATACTGAGATGAAACTCTACTCATAAAAAGCAGAGGTAACGGCATATCTATGCAGTGGTGCCTATTTAAATTTGTTTCTTCTTTATTCATTTTCATGGGTGAGAATGAAGTCTCAGACGTGAAAAACAGTAACTACTGTTTTCTGTCATTTTTTAACACTATAAAATTGATTTTCCTTCTATATGTACTATGGTCTTTATTTCTTTTGATTACTGTTAATCTTATTTTGTCCTCCCCAAGAAGTGTAACTTTTAACTTAGTTTTGAAATATTTCATAGAAAAGTTGGAACTTTTCTCCCATCCTTACAAGATAAACATACTTGTCAAACCTGCTTGAAATTATTAAACAGGATTTGCTTGTATGCTCCTGGTGAGAAGGGTGGTCAGACAAGCAAGAGTGGCAAATAATTACACCAGTAGTTGTATTATTGTTGCTATAAGAAACTTCTTTTGGAGATGCAACTGTTCATGCCAGAATGAAATTCTAATTCTATTTCTAATTCTAATCTATGTATTTTTAAATTTACTGCCACATATATAAGCCTTATAACAATCCCAGTGATGTGCAGGTGTTAACATTTCTGTTCTTCTGTGTGCATGGAAGATGATGTCCTGGCCTATGACTGATTTTGTTACAAATATGAATTAGAGTTGTGGGAACTGTGAGATCTTTCTGCTGTGCCTTGGTGATCTGAGAAATCTCTGTAGATTGCAGCCACATCGCAGCACATGTGCAAAGTATTACAGAGCTTTGGTTCAGATCATGGTGCTAAGACAGTGCCACATTCCATATGTGCTGCGTGCTTGTGGGGGTGTTTTGTGTATATATATGAGGAGTCACTTGACAAAGTGGTCAGCAGACTTGCCACTGGAAGATGAGTCACGGGTATAAGATGTTTATGTTTAGCATCCTGCTAAACGATTGAAGAACTGAAAAACCAGTTCCTTTCTAAGAATGATACAATTATGCTGGCTTCTATATATATTTTAGTGAAATTATTAAATCAAAACCAGTACGAGATTAAAATGAAAAGGTTGGTAAACACAGTGTCTTGAGTGGCTGAGCAAACGAATTCTAATTCTTTATGGATCCGTGTTTTGTCATTGAATGCCTTAGTGTTTAATAAGTTAGAAACATTTCCTGCAGTTTGGGCATTCATAGTGGCTCTTTTAACTGTGGATTGTCCAGAGCCTAATTGGACTAAAGTTCACTTTGAGCTCATTTCCATAATGAATGCATTAAATTACAACGATATCTTAAGCAGCTTTTATAACTTCAGTAGCATGCATATGGATAAAGTATTGATACTTCACCGTTGACAGCTCTCCTCTTGCCATCTAGTAGAAACTAACTGACATGGGAAGATATTTTGGAGAATAATGGCAAATTGCCATTTGAAAACTGCAATGTAAGAGAATAAATAATTAAAATAGATTTCATTTGCAAAATAAGACAGTAGTTTCATTGATCATTTCAATAAAAGTGAATGACAACATAACTCAACCTGAATGTTTTACAGTAAGAATACCTGAACGGTAATTTAGTAGTGATTCACAATAAATTGTTGCTGTTGTGATTTCCATTGTGGGAAAGATGATAATCTGTAGAAAGCATGAGGATGAAAGGTGAGAAATAACCAAAAAAATACTTATTTATAATAACTTAAAAATGTATTCCTTCTGGTGCTGTACACTTGGTAAGTCTTTACTTTCTGCAAGTAAGATGTATTTTATAGTTACAGTAGTTTAACATTATTAAGTACTTTTTAAGACAAAAAGTGCTTTTTTAGCAGCTTTGAGTAAACTCTTGTTCCCTCTAGGCCCCCTGATGTTCGCTAACAAAACTGCAGATAGTTTTTCCTCTTCATCTGATTAATAGTGTTTATTTTTCACTCAATGGAATTTGCATTCAGAGAGTCAGCAGAAACATGACTTAAGCCTATACAGTAAATTAAGGTTTAACATGATATTCTAACTATTTAGGTTGTTTACTTTTCTAATATTTATATCTAGAAATGCTACGGGTTTTTTCTTCTCTGAATAGATTATGGAGGGATACTTTTACGCTATCTCAGTATTTTGTCAGTCTGATCTCTGTTGACCTGCTCTTTCTGGTCTGCCAAGAGTATTTCTGTCTTTAGGACCTAATCCCAACCACACATTTGCAGGTTATCATAAAATAATTTGCCTGCTTTCTAGCTGCATTTGTGTTCAGCCATAAGTCAGATTGCACCAATAAAATAGTGGAGATTTTCTACATTTTATTTTCTTGCTAGCATTGAGTCAGTTCCTTTCTCAGGCTACTTTGGGTCTGGGATGAGATGCTGGGTTACTGGACATTTTTTTTGAAATGTACTCCACAAGAAAGAATAGAGGGAGAGGAGAAGATGGAAAAATATGAAGTAACTAGAACAGAAAGATTTCCTAAACTCATGGCATGATTAAAGAGATGTTGAGCTAGGAACTACAGGAGTGTATCTTGGTCCCTTGACTGACCAGTGCTTTTTGGAAAATGCTCCTTTTTTTCTCCTGTGTGACCTAGTTTTTTTTCTGGGCAGTCAAAATCTGAAGGGCCGGGGAACATACACAAGGCCCAGGTCTTGCTGCAGGATGGAACCACATGGCAGCTAGAATGTGCATGTAGAACTGCAGTTTGCATAGTTTTAGGTACCATGATTAGATGTGTGGGCTGCGGACAGTTTGGTAATTGTGTAATACATAACCCCCCAAATCCTTCCCTTAAAGTGCAATTATTCAGATGAATTCCAAGAAGGATAGATTCAGAGAAGCAATAAGAAGGATGTGGGATTGCTTTAAAGGGAAAGAATGGTTGGGAATGTGTTTGAGGTAGAATAGAAAGATGGAACAAATTTAGATTTATGTACAATGCTGCATATTCATAGAGATTAAAAGCTGAAAGGGGAGAAGTTCTGCAGTGCAGTGAACGGTGTATTAAGAGATGTATAGCACAGTGAGTTTGTGAAACTAAAGTGTCTCTATGCTGCCTCATAAAAACTATAATCAACACGGTCACCAACGGGACAAGTTTGGACTTCCATTTTTATTTCATTGTAATGCTGTTCAGATGTAGAAAATAAAAATAATTTTCTAATTTGAAGGTGATGTAATTATATTCCTTATTTTCTGAATGGTAGAGTTGCTCTCTTATAGGTGGATTAACAGCAAAACTTTGCCTGTAAAAAAAAAAAATCTGTTATTTTCACGACTAGTCTTAAAGGAGTAAACTAATTCACACTACAACTTGAATTTTCTCTTACACTTTTAAGTTGGATGAGAGGTTGGTTTATCTACTACACCTGAATATTAGGCTGAGGTCTAGGTCTGACTAGCCAGAAGAAGACTGCTAAATCTTTCCATGCATCTGCTTTCCACCCTGCAGGCAATACTGTTTACCTTGTCCACTGTTCACCCTTGTGAAATCATTTGAGGCTTTGTATCTATGACAGTACAAGTAGTAATTAGCAGTAATTCTGACCAGAGAGGGGAAAAAAAAGGCTTAGAAGCACTATATTTAATTTTTTAAAAAATGGATTCTGACTTTATTTGCATAGCAAAGTGATTTATTTCTGTACACATTGTCTGTCAGAGATCCCTGTATAATATTGTTAAGTAATGAAATCTAAAGACACTATGGATTATTGTTTTGGTATATATGCAATGTTCAATGTAAAGTGGTTTCATGAAGAGCACTGAAATGAGACACAGATGATTCATTTACACATTTATTTACTATCCTGCTTTTTCTAGCAGACTGAAATGGAGAACAATGCATTTATTTTACAGACATTTGACATAAATTAAACAGATATATTGATGTTGAACAATTGTACAGACTACAACATGCATATTAATATGTAGATTGGTGCAGAAATATTTAGTTGATCAGCAAAATCTAGTATGACAAAAATAATAATCACATTTCCTTTTTTATGAAGTTAAAATGCAGCTGATATGGAGACATTGATACGAATACCACTAAATGTGAGAAGTTAGTAGTCTAATGAAATCAAATGGTTATTTGAAAAAATAAAGCTATTGTCAAAGTTTTATCTACAGAAAGAATTAAGTCAAAAGGTTTCTAACAAATACAATAATAATGAAGAAAGCATGTTTAATGCAATTACCATTGCAAAATGCCCTATTATTCCCCTGCCCCACCCCCAAATACAAACAATGCATGAAGCAAAAGCAGCATATTCTCCCACAAAATGTCTGGGGCATTTTGTAAAGGCAGATGAATGAGATTAGACAAGACTTATCACATATGCTTTTATCTCCTAGTGACAGTACTTTTAAAGAAAGATATGTTATTAATATAGCAATGTATGATGAAATGTGGCTAAATCTGTAAAACTGAACAATAGTGAAGACACTGCTATCGCCCCAAGAGAACTTGAAAAAATACTGTTGTGCTTTTTTTGTTTGCAGCATTCAGAGCATTCACAGAGGAATACAAAGTAAAATTCATTAAACTCCATAAAACTAATAATACTCATGCTACCGTTATCTATGAAACTAACACAGTAATAATGTATAAACATGAATTGGTACATATTTTATTTGATATTTACAGTGATCTTAAAGCAATAGGCTATGCATTCAATGCTCAGCTTCTTTGTACACTAATCCCTCCATGTTTCAGCTTATCAGCATGGCTCCTTAGATTTTTGAAAGAGTTGTACAGGTAAAACTCTGCAGAACTCTGAAATTTTAGAGATATGAATCCAGAATTCTGCATCCTAGCAGAAGTACCCATGATTGTCCCCAACAGTGTTTTTTTTTTCTTCTTTTTAAATTTTTTTTTTTTGGTAGCATGTTAGAAACTGTTTCTTATGCTTAATGCTATAATATATTGCTCCATCCTTCAGTTTTATACAGGCAGAATTCCTACTGGTGTTCTGCTTAAGGACTTCAAGAACAGGCATAAATGTTTTGTATTCTGAACCTCCACGGAGAGATGCTATCTGAGCAAAACTTAGAGCAAAAATGTCACTAGAAGCCTTATGTCCTTCACCTTGAAATCGTTAGAAGAAGTAAGATAAGGAATAGGCTTTTTATTTCTTGCATTACCATAAAAGGTACATCCCAGACATCAGAGAAACTAAACACACAATCAAAACCCTACTAGTTCCTCAATTTAAATAAATTTCAACTGGTGATTAAAATGGAAAGATATCTAGACATGGCAGATCAGCACAAAATACTCAAGCTGGGCTTCTGATCCTCCATCACTGCACAGCAACTTGATTTTATTCATACCAATATAAAGTAAGAGTTACTGTTAAGTGAAATAAGGCTACTTGCAACCAGTTTAATCATTCTGCTGATTTTGGACTAGGTCAGTCTAATGCTGTCTGTACTGTCTTCATCAAGTGTAACACAAACTTTAGAGTAAATTGACTGTAGAAATATGCAGTGTATAAAAGTTTGGTCCAAACTACAAATCACAACTATCCAAAGGTTATCAAGAATTTACTGTTTAAATGATTTCCCCTGGGTTAACTTGGATAACACACTGGGGACAATTTAATCTTTGGCTATATATTGCTTTTTTATGCAACACCACTGGTGGCAAAATTTGCTTGAGTAAGGGATTTAGCCAAGACTACGTGGGATGGAGATAGTAGTCATGATAGAGATCTAAGTCTACATTAGCAAGTAGTACAGTACAAGCAGATTTGTTGAGAAAAACAGTTTGTGCTGACAATTTACACTGTGTATCAGGGTACAATTTTGGACTAGCTTTCACCTGGTACCAGGGCCTGAATGCTTCGTCATGGCTGCAGCACAGCTGGTGCCCTCATGGAAGAAGTTTGCTGGTTCAGCTTCATCTAAAAATAGTCCAATTTTCATGGGTTGCTCTGGTGGTGTGACCCAAAGCACGAGAAGCGGGGATAGGTGAGAGATTCATGTCAAGAGAGCTCTCCTCTGTACGTTACTCCTGCTGATGCTAAATATGTATTTAAATACTTATCTGAGTTTAAAATATTACCCTAATGAAATTAGTTATGCAGACTGCTCTTGGATTCATTGTTTATGTTCATCACATTCAATGTCTAAGGTAACAACAGGTCACTGTTCTGTTTAGTTGATCAGTATAATTAGGATAATCTTATCTTTTTTGGATTAAATGTTAGCTAATACCATGTTCTTTAGCTACTTTTAAGTAAAAAGAGCAGTAATATTTTTGTGCTAGTTCCTTGTTCCACAATGGTATTCATCAGGATCTGTTTTAGGTGTCATAAAAGAAAATTAAATAGCAATCAATAATAATATAGGACTATAAGGTATCACTGCTGTTTTGGAAGAAATCTCCATTGTACTAATGGGTAATACTTCCTAAATACCATAATTCAATATTAAAAAAAATAAAAATACAAAGACAAATACATTACCCCACCTGCAGATGGCCCATGGTGTATGATCACTGAACAAGAAGCCATCACACAATGCAAGCAAATATTTTTTCTCATTTTTGTCTGCCAGTAACCTAATCTTCCTTTGTTAAGGAAATTGGTAGAGGATCTGTGAACAGTTTGCCTCCCAGAACACCTGACCTGTTTTAGGAAGCATTTCAGCTGGAGTTTAAACTGAGTACTACTAATAAAACCAGACTGGACAAGAGACAAATATTCACACTGAGACCGATGACTCTCTTAATAGCATTTACCAGTCAACTGCTTTTAAAAAAGTTCTTGCAAGAACACTGAAAGCTCCTGCACGAAGGATGGGGACACTGTGGGGACACTGGAAAATTCAGAGCACTTTACAACTAGAAAACATGAAGCTGTGAGTTTGTGTGGCTGCAGCAACAACAGGGACAAGTGAGACACAGTCCTTGTTCCTGAATTCAAATGCAGCAGAGTTCATCTGGCCATTTACACCACACTACCAAAACACTTTCCTGACAAACAAGACACACCTGTCATCTTGTTGGGTGGGTTGCCTTCTAACTGCTCTCAAGAAGAAGAGCAGAGTGATACTTGGAGGGCGATAGGAAGAGATCCAAATATCAACAAAGCAACACATGGTATCTTATTTTTCAGGAAAGTCTTCTGAAAAATGATTACAGATCAGGTGTTCATGTAGCAGGCAAGTGAATAATAGCATCACTGAAAAAATCAGTAGAGACCTGTTGGTTCTAGGATAAAAATTAAGATGGAGTAGGAATGGAATGCAATCTTTTGTTACTGGCATTTTTGCCTCATTTAGTGCAAATAAGGGACTATTTTATATTGTTTTATTATATCTCTTTCTATATAGTACACTAAACCATGCCTTATTTACTTACAGTTTTCTCCCCTTTTCCCCCCTTTGCTGTATTTGCATTTCTTGCTTGATCTGTGGTGACTACTTTGGAAAAAAAGGCAGATTTGTTGCATTTTTTTAATTTAAAAATATTTTTGTATGATCAAAATATTTAAATTTATTTTTTATCCAAGTGGTTAAAAGTTATTTGAATGAAAGCCCAGTCAGGTAAGCCCTGGACATTTTTACCTGTCTGGCTGTATTTGCAATAGGGCTTCAAAAAGACAACTTGCTTTTGTACTGGCCTGTGGTTTAGAGATAAAGTTGAAGCTATTAATTGAATAATTTAAAGGTAAACCTTGAAGGAAACAGAAGCTCAGTCAACATGTAGGAGACGGGGTCTACTTTTAAAGGAATACAAATATATTGCCTGGTATTACCTGTCAGGTAATGACCCCAGAAGTCAAGTGTTATTTTGATTTATGGATGTTATAGGCAAAAATACAACCGTCTGTACACACTTTGGGTTAGATAATAGTGTGCTAAAAAGGTCTTCACGTCAGTTGCTCTAGTGTTAGATCAGATATCACCTCTCTAACGTCACTAGTATTTGAATTTTGAGACCAATTGTGAAGTGAGGACACAGTGCATTAGATTGCTGCATTAGCACAGAGTCTCTATATTCTACACAATGTAGCATTAAAAGGCCTTTTGTGTTTTCATTTAAAAAAGTGTATTTTATATAAATTCTGTAGTGCAAAAACTTCCTACACCATGTTACATTCTTTACATTATATGCTTCCCCTGTAAACAGCTTTCCTGTAGGAACTTCCTTTGCAGTTTGTGCGATATATTATCCCTCCCCTCCCCCCACCCCCCATTTGGATTAATGTGACTCAAAAACTGTTCTAATTACTCTGTGAACGTCTTTTAAATGTGTGCATTTGGTTTCATCATTGAAAAGGAATTAAAACTTTGATTCAGGATTCTGCAGTTAGTAAAAAATATAAAAAATAGATTAATTGCAAAGCTATCTCCCTGAACATTCTTCATTTTCCAGTGATATGAGGAGTCAGACCCCTTTCAGGTGCCATGGGGAGTCACTTTTTCTTAAGACTCCTTAAGTTGTTTTGAAATCGCACAGCTGGAATTGGAGACTGACTCCAGAACTCAAACACATTCTCCCCTTACTGTGGTGAATGGGTAATAAGTCCAAAATGGCTTCAAAGTTTTAGAAAACCAGAAAAATATACTCGCATAATTTTGCATGATTTGCTGCATATCAATTCATGATTAATGAAGTGATCCTGGACTGCACTTCTTACATCTGCTGTACTGGATAGAAAGCTAGATCCAGTCCTGCAACTGCTCAAGTGGATGTTTTAATCAGGAATTATATGAGTTTGGAATTCAGAAGTGGATCCCTTGTATGTAGCCAAGACTGGAAAAACCACGTCTAAACCTGTGCTTCTGGTAATAGTTTTCAGCATAGTCAAAAGTATGTAATGAAATTATACCAAAAGCACTCCTAAAGCTTGATCATTTTGCTTCCAGTATTTCAAAAAAGTAAAGCATCTGTTAATAAAGTGAATTGCATTTCTTTTGCTTTCAAAATAAATGTGCTTCTCTGAAAACATTTAAAATATTGCAGCAAATAAGGGCCTGGTCTTTCATGTGATTTATATAGTTAAATCTCCTGTTGATTTTCATCCAGAGGGAGGGACTATTGCCATTCTCATTTATATTTCAGTCAGTCCCTTTTTCCACCAGACTCCCATTGGTTTCAGGGTAAATTCATCCGCACAAGGATTGAGGCCTGGATTGTAACCCTTTTGAATTTTTAGTGATTTTAATAGGGCAGAATCAGGTTTGCATAAATTTTAGCTCAGGAGAACTTAAGGAATCATATCTCTGTTCCTGCTGCACATTCCCTAGTGCTGGACTCTTCCCCTTCCATCAAGTGGCATAGGTCTAAGGGGGCTTTTCCAAAGCATAAGGGTCACCTGGGAGAAAAAAACAGAAGGAACATGACACAGACCTCAGTCTTGCCAGAACAACATCACTGTCTTGAATGGGAATTTTCTGTGGATCCAGAGCATGGGACCAGGTCCCATTTGGTCTTAATTAGGACTTCAATAGTTCACTATGATGTAAAGGCAGATCGAACAGGCCCATGTGACTTCATAAAACTGCACATAGAAAATACAAACCAACACTTCAGGCATATAAAAATTGACTGGCATTTAGTTGTAGTCACCGAAAATACCTAGGAACTAAAAAATAAATGTAGAAGATTCATGACTATAAAATATTCAAGAGCTAAGTTTTGGGACAGTGAGACACAACATAATTGAAAAATGTTACGCAGAATGCCATAAAAATACATAAAACTGAATGCAGCAACAAGTTGAACCGCAATTAAAGACAAAAAAAAATCATTTTTATTTTGAGAATTAATGACCAGACATTGTTTGAATAAAAAGACGTTATATTCCTGGATATTCAAATGACTGAAGAGACCCCTCAACATTATCTTGTTACAGAAATAAGAAAATTTATGGAAATATAGAAAATGTTTTTTCTTTTTAAAAATCCAAATGATTGTGCTGTGCTCATTATTTGGCCCAGCCACCAGGAACCATATTTTAGGGCTCTTTGAACTTGCCTCTTTTCCATGGGCCAGGCTTGAGTAAGGTCTGTGGCATCAGCCCAGCCATTTCAAGCAAAGGGCAATGATGCAACAAAAATGCTTGCTCCTTTATATTAAATGCATTAGGTGCCTGGTTGTTAATTAAGTGACAGAAAATGACAAATGAGTAAAAAAAAAAAAGGAACATTTTATAGGACGTGCCTGCATAACTGCATACATTTGCTTATGAATTCATCAATTGAATAAACTTTTTATGATTTAGGGAATTAAAGCAGCCTATAAGCTTTTTAAAAAATATACTATAGGAAGCTATGGATGCTGGATAACATAAAAAATAGCTTTTTCAAAACAGTGGTTAGATGTGTACTTTGTAATGAAGGCTTTGGTTCAGCATCTTTCTTTTACAAAGCTGGGGAAATCAGAGAAATGAAAGGTGCTTTGGCAGTTGTCAGTGGAACGATTGACGTTTTCTTTTATTCAAGTGTAGTGGAAAGCCTATACTCCATTTCAGAACAGCTACGGAAGGATGGGTTGAGGCAAAGCTGGTGAGTCAAGTGATATCTTCTGTCAGCCCAAATGATTGAACTGAAAAACACAGACAAGCTTTGGGGTGTGGAAGACCTGGGGCAAATGACATGTACTTTAAGTCTGGTTTTCTCCAGCTATATGATTTATGATAACAAAAGGTACTACTTCCCCCTAAAAACCTTGTCTCTTATGTCCTTACACCATAATGGCTTCAGCAACATTGCCATTTCTGAAGTAGGAGCACTGCATGTAGAACAAAAGGTAAGAGCTCAAAGATCATGTAGAAGCAAATAGTGTTCAATCAAAGGAAAAATAAGGATGTGGGAAATACTTTTTTAATACCAAGTTATATTCTAAGAGACTGAAAATCTTTGGATATATCTGTATAGCCATTTGGCACTATTTATTACCACAGAAATAACTATGTTTTTTTAATTTCAAAATGGAACTTTTTTTTTCTCAATTATGAAATGTTGGCAGTTTTCTATAAAAATATCAAATGCTTTAAGTTCTGGTCATTAAATCTTTGCTTTTCCTCACAGGATCATTAATTAAACTGAGAAATGCAATAACTGAAGTTATGCAAATAAAAAAAAAAAAAAGATTTACAGCACAGATAAACTAAAATACTGTAGTTCTTAATTAACAGATATACTCATGAGCTTTTTAACAGAAAGCAAGATACGTGAGATGCTTTAAGTAGAAGTTGCAACTTTGCAACATAAGTCTGTACAAAACCTCCAGGCAGCACGCTGTGAAGGAAGTACCTGTGTCCCAGGAAATGCTTTTTCCATAAATCCTTGTTAACAGTAACTTTCCCCCCAACCCCAAACTATTTACAAGTATATGCATTTTGCAAGCTCAAAGCACCTTGTTTCACATCTTTATGAATGCATGCATTGACATTTCATCCTTTCATGTGCAAATTCTAAAATTCATTGTAACCAAGAAAAAAAAAGAAGTTAAAAGAGTTCAAAACCTGTCTACAATCATAAGTGAAAGGATCAAAAATGTCAGATGTTGCAGAACACTGGCTCCTAACAGAGCTCTCTTTATTTTTTTCACCGTTCTTGAGTAATTTTTTCCCTGTTTTTTTCAGTTTGTTATAAAAAGCAGTCTTTTTTTTTTTTTAAATTAAACAGTACTTAACTAAACAACTCTTCATGCCATGCAAAAATAACACTTTATGCACTTTTGTTGAGGCTTTCCATGTTTTAGTTCATAGGCATTACTAACTGTTTTAAGAAAAGGTATTTTTATTGCTTCTGTAACTAGTCACATGCTAGTTTCACGTGTGGGACAATAACCAGTTTCTCCTGGACTTGAATGAATTTCTGGGGCAAATAAATGGTTTTCCATTTTGTGACCTTCTTGGTTACTGTCTGGCTTTACCTCACCCACAGCATGGTAAATGTCTTGAGTACAGTTGTGGCTCATGCTTTTGGGTGAAGAGCTGACCTGTGGTGCCTCTGTTAAATTGTTGCCATCACTGTGTTTATCCCCACAGCAATTTGTCTTGATATCCTGTTTTTTTTCATGTTTCATACCATGTAACTCCATAAAATCTTCTTCTTCTCCAGTGTCTATTTCAGTGAAGCTCCTCCTCTCTTTTGAAGGGAAAGTGAAGATCTTTTGTTTGGGAAAGAGAGGGGATGACTTTTTAACAGGTCCCTGACAAAGTGCAGATGCGTCAGCACCAAGTGCAGGTCGTTCACCTTGGGGGGAATTTTCTTCTAGGAGAATGGTGCTGATGTGCTGAGGGGTGGCCTGTGTGAAGTCTGCTGCTGCTGTCACTGGCAGTGGCCTTGCGGTGCTTGGTGGAGTTTGTGGAGCGCCACCTCTATTGTCTTTAAAATTAACTTTAAGGGATCTAGATTTTAATGGGTTGCTACCTTTCAGGGAACTTTTGGGGCTTTCCATGGCAGTGTCAAAATGAAAATGACCATGTGAAACAATTTGGGACCCACTGCCATCACTGAGAATAGGTCTGTTGATTGGATTATAGTCAAAGGTGACATCAGTTGGAGAAAATCCTCTGTCTTTTGTGAATGGTATAAACTGAGAACTCCTTGCTCTTTGGTTTTCTTCCAGGTTAACAGCATCAGTTGGAAATCTCATTTGCAAGTGAGAACCAGGAAACAGGGAGAGGGGAGACCTCTCTGTTTCTGTGAAGTCAGTTGCACAACTGGCAAAACTATCGATACTGGATGTGCTTCTCATGTCCATTACAATGTCTGTGGTCCCAGCTGGCAATGGATCTCTCTGACCTGTAACTTCTTCCATTTCTATTTCTTCTTCATACATGGGTGGCTTTGCTGACTGGTCTTGGTAACCAGCATTAAGATTAGGCTGGGACTGAGTTTTAGTAATTTCATTATACAACATCTCCAGTTTTTGGGCACTGAGGTGCTGTGGGCTGGAGGATGCTGCAGCATTGTTTAATTGTTCATGGGAGTCTTGTTGACTAACTTCTTGGTACTTGTTCTCGTAAGATTTGTTTGAGCTTGTTTCAGACATTGTCCTTCTGGCCCATTTCCACCGGCTTGGCGACAAGCGGCTGTCATCAGCTGTCTCCTTTGGACTGACCGCTTCTCCAAGCTTTCCTGAATCTACTGCTACATCTATCATTTCCATACTGCGAGCAAAGGCATCTTTCAGATTCATGGAGACAATACTGCCATTTCGTTTAGCTCGCTCAAGCGCTTCTCTCCTCTTAATTGCCTTCTCTTGTCTTTTCTGCTCCTTATAAAACTCTGAGAAATTGTTCACAATAATTGGTATGGGCAGGGCTATGACCAGCACTCCAGCAATACAGCAAAGTCCCCCAACTATTTTCCCTAGTAAAGTCTTAGGATAAATGTCACCATATCCTACAGTAGTCATAGTGATTGTTGCCCACCAGAATGATGCAGGAATACTTGTAAATTTTGTAGCGTCCTCATCCTTTTCAGCAAAGAATACAAGACTTGAAAATATCATTATTCCCATGGCTAAAAATAATATCAACAAGCCCAATTCATTGTAACTCCGCCTGAGCGTAAAACCTAAAGACTGAAGGCCTGTTGAATGTCTGGCGAGCTTAAGAATCCTTAGGATCCTCATAATTCGAAATATCTGAACCACACGTCTGACGTTTTGGAACTGCAGGACACTTTTATTGGACTCTGTGAGGAAAATGGTGACATAGTACGGCAAGATAGCCAGTAAGTCAATCACATTTAACGGGCCTTTGAAGAACTTCCACTTATTTGGTGAGGACAGAAAACGCAAAAGGTACTCCATAGTAAACCAAGCAATACACACAGCTTCAACGTGTGCTAGCTGAGGGTTGTCATTTGGCTGCCCAAATTCATCTATTTCTTGAAGCTCTGGCAGTGTGTTAAGAGACAAAGCAATAGTGGACAGTACGATGAACAGAATGGACACAATGGCCAAAATCTGGAAAACAAAATAAACAATGTTTTGGTTAGACTGATACAAGTGCACTTGTCAGGGCTTGCTTAAATCCTTTCAAATGTGCATGTGTCAAATAAACACAGAAAGGTGGAAGCTGTTTTAGCTGCTGCATTCATTATTTTGTTTTATTGTTTTGAATTTTGCACAGAAAGAAAGCACTAGACTCATCTTAGACATGGACAAAACCTGATTGCTTTATTGCCTGCAATAAGCCAACTCATTTCAGAAAGCAAGCCATGACTGGTCTTACAATTTTTAAATTACAATAGGAGGTGATACTTATTATTGCAAGTTACCAAGTGAAGGATATACAGTTTCTGCTAACGTGAAGAACATTATTAATTTTCTGTATTAATTGTACCTCTGTAAAACTTTACACAGTGTGGAGAATTGACTGGGAAATACTGTTTGTAAGATGGTAATTTGGTATTACATAGTGCACACCTTCCTAGACTAGCATAAATTTATGAGCTGAAAGTCAAAGTTCGGAAGAATAAACAAGAAGCCTTGTTCAGGAGACTAGTCCTGCTGAATTGTCATGTCTAGATAAATTTCAGATGCTACAAGAATTGAAAGTATTGGTCCTGAATTAGATTGAGAGCAAGATGTTAAAAAGTAAGTAGTATAAAGGTGAACCCAGTTTCTTGTAATTATTAAAATGTGTAAGTAGACAAATGCTTCCTAGAAATAAAGTCTCGATTTCGGTCTAAGAAGATAGGTTTACTGACATATTTCATCACTCATTTTCATAGAATCGTAGAGTCCCAGAATCACAGCAACATTAGGGTTGAAAAGATCTCCAAGATCATGGAGCCCAACCTTTGACTGAATACCACCATGCCAACTAAACCATAGCACTAAGTGCCACACCAGTAATTTCTTGAACATTTCAGGACCTAGTGACTCCTTACACAGGCTGTTCAAATGCCTGACAACACTTTTAGTGAAGAAATTCTTACTGATGTTCAACCTGAATCTCCCCTGGCACAGTTTGAGGCCATTTCCTCTCATCCTGACACTGGTTACTTGGGAGAAGAGGCTGAAATCACCTGGCTTCAACCTCCTTTCAGGTAGTTGTAGAGAGCAATAAGGTCTCATAAGCCTCCTCATCTCCAGACTAAAAAAAGCTCAGCTCACTCAGCCGCTCCTCATGTGACTTTGGCTTCAGACCCTTCACCAGCTGTCTTGCCCTTCTCTGGACACACTTCAGCACCTCAATGTCCTTCTTGTAGTGAGGGGCCCAGAATCGGACACGGCACTTGAGGTGCAGCCTCACCAGTGCCGAGTACAGGGGGCCAATCACTGCCCTGGTCCTGCTGGCCATACTGTTCCTGATACAGGCCAGGATGCCATTGGCCTTCTAGGCTGCCTGGGCACACTGCTGGCTCATGTTCAGCTGGCTGTTGAGTAGCAATCCCAGGTGATTTTCTACTGGGCAGCTTTCCAGCCACTCTTCCCCAAGTCTGTAGCACCACACAGGTTGTAGTGACCAAAGTGCAGGACCTGGCACTTTGTCTTGTTGAATGTTATACAATTGGCCTTGTCCTATCAATTCAGCTTGTCAAGATCCCCCTGCAGAGCCTTCCTGCCCTCCAGCAGGTCATACTGGAGGGCATACCCCACCCAACATTGTGTTTTCTGTGAACTTACTAAGGGTGCACTTAATCCCCTCATCCAGATCATCAATAAAGATAATAAACAGGACTGGCCCCAATATTGAACCTTGGGGAACACCACTAGTGACCGGACACCAGCTGGATGTCACACAACTCACCACCACTCTCTAGGTCAGCCATCCAGCCAGTTCTGAACCCAGAGAAGAGTGCACCTGTGCAAGCCGTGAGCTGAAGTCCAAGTGGACAACACCCACAGCCTTCCCCTCATCCACTAGGCAGATCTCCTGGCCATAAAAGGAGATCAGTTGGTCAAGCAGCACTTGCCTTTTCTAAACCCATTCTGGCTGGGCCTGATCCCCTGGTTGTCCTGTTCACGCTGTGTGATTGCACTCAATCTGTCCCGTACAACCTTCCTCAGCATCGAGGTCAGGCTGAGAGGTCTGTAGTTCCGGAACACTCTTCTGACCCCTCTCGTAGATGTGTGTCACATGGCCAACCTCCAGTTGTCTGTTCTGGAGCTCTGTACAGTTGAAACACTCCCTAATGTACAGAGCCACCCCACCACCTCTCCCTTCTCACCTGTTCCTTCCGAAGGGCTTATAACCATCCATTGCCACACTCCAGTTATGTGAGTCATTTCACCACATTTCCATGATGGCAGCTACGTCATAGCTTTCCTGCTGCATGATGGCTGCCAGCTACTCCTGTTTGTTACCCATACTTGTGTGCAGTGGTGTAGATGCACCTCAGGTGGGCTATCAATTTCACCCCCAACACTGGCATGCTCCCCCCAGGCTCATCTCTAGCAAGCCTGGTTCTATCCCACTCCCCCTTCAAACCTAGTTTAAAGCCCTTTCCGTCAGCCCTGCTAGAATCCTTTCCTCCCTTTTAGACAGATGACACCCATCTGTCTCCAGCAGGCCTGGTTCTGTATAAACTGCCCTGTCATGGAAAAATGCCATTTTGATAAAGTTCAGGCATCTCTGTACCTCACAGCCTTCCTCTTCACCTGGAATAGCTGGTCTCATTTACAGAACCAATATTATGAGGAAAAAAAAGAATATCAGGGAACCTAAAGGTTTTACCAGAAAGTTTAGTTTTTTATACTCTAAAGAACGTGAGCTGCTTTAAGACAGTGTGCAAAGTGTTAAAGTGATGCAAAAATTATTATAACATTCCAAAAAATACATTGTTTTGGTTGGAAGTCCTAATCAAATCCAAGTTTTTATTAAAAATACTAAAATAAATTGTTTTGTGTTTTAAAGCTGAGTTTAAGCTCATTCAAAAAGCATTTACTTTCATTTCTCAGAAATGGTACTGTTAAATCCATTTGGTGATGTTCCAAGGACACTCTGAGTCTGACAAAACTGCTGCAACAATTTTGAAGAGTGAAATGCAGCTAAGCAGAATGCAAGTGTGAAGAGTGTATGCAGAGAGACTGGTCACAGTGGTAATAATGGCTCTAGAGAAAGACAGACCACCTCACTGTAGCTTTGAGAAAAACAGCAGTAAACTTGTTTCATCTATGGGTTACCCAAGTAAGAATTCAGCTCTTTAAGCACAAACCAAAATTGCTCATGGTGTGAGGGCATGCATTTGGCATCATGTTTTACTTTTGTGCTATCTTTGGCCTTTGTCAGCTACTAAAAGTACAGAACAGATATCACTTTTCATATTCTGAAGTATTGAAACATATTTATTTGTATTTTTCCCTACCAGTACTGCTTCTGTCTTCTTTTTTAACCATATTTATTGGAGCAATAGGATCCATTCATTTCTCTTGCCAAATGAGTTGTGGGTCATCTGTCTTCATCCTTCATACAGCCCATTCGGAAAAAGTCCTTAAGTTAATCTATCCTATTTAGCAGGGCTATACATTCCTTTAAAGTTTCTGCTACACACATCAGCAAAAGAAGCCAATCTTGGTAAAGAACAAGGGCAGTAACACTGCATGCCTAGGCAGGGCTGATTAATGAAATTTGTGATATCCTGTAGCTAGGACAGAGGCAGACAAAAGGCAACACTATAAGAGAGCTGTGAAAGCCACCTGCATCAGTTTTCACTGTAATAAAGTTGAAAGCCTACATAAGGTATACCAGGTTATCCACTTCACCTAAATGACTGTGAAATAACTAATGCAGGCTTGACTTCTCTGAAATACTCAATAACATAATTATACTTTCAGAATTTAAAGAACAATGAACAAGGCACAGGTCTGAATTGTCGAGCTTGCAGTTTCTGTCAAGCTGATGGAGCCTCACTGGGGCCAGAGTCAGAATGTAAATAACAGTATTGGAAAAAGCTGTATAATACCAGGATCAAATTACTGGACATGCATTGCTCTTAAAAAAAAGAAAACTGTAAGAATGTATCTGCCCAATTGTCATCAAACTGATTTTAATTAGGGAACACTGGCATTTCAGTGTGTCATAAGGAAAGTATTTTATGCTAGAATGTTCACCAGCATAAAAAAGATACTAGAAAAGAGGTGAGCCTGTGAATAGCACTCCTACACCACGTGACATTGCTAGAACTCCATGCATTTTATACGTCTTGGACACAAAACTTTCCTGTCCAGAGTTGCCACCCAGGGTGTTTTATTGAAAACAAGCATCTATCTGTTTGTTCCAGCCATTCTTTCATATGTTGGCAACACACAAACCTGAAACTCTGCCAGCTAGTTTAATAAAATATACAGTATAGCAAGCCTGGAATTTTTAGTGTTTTATACATACCATCTATAAGCATGAGTCTGTTCTTGGTGAAAAAAATTTACAGCAAAGTAGTTCAGTTTCTTCTAACATAAGAATCTCAAGCTTTAATTTGTTTGGGACTTTGTTGTGTAATTAAAACGGTGCATCATTCCACACACAGTATGTTTTAATTATTGCAATTGATTAGATTTCACAACTCATTAGGCAAAAAAATGCCAGGGGAACACTTGGAAGAACAAGAGCAACTATGAGAAAAAGAAGAAAGAAAAGGAACTCACTATTCTTAGTCTACATAAAAAACACTTTGCAGATAGTACTATGCTGGTAAATTCTCATAGCACAGATGTAGATTGTATTAACAGAAGAACAAAGTTTATAAGAAAGACCTGTAGCAATCTGCTAGGCTGGCTAGGCTGACACAGAATAGCAAACAAACCACTGCTGACTGAATCTTTCTCAGCAAAATTTCCTGTTTCCTACATATGTTTCTGGAACTGTATTTTGGACTGAAATGCCTGGAAAATTTGCAAATTATCTATGACCACAGTTCTTGACATACTATTTTTAACCTGCATTTCAGAATATAAACAATACTCTGTTAAGTGACAGATTCTGGCAGGTTATATCATGTAGCTATGGTACTGCAAAAGCACATAAAAATGCAGATCTTATTAAACTTTAAAAATATTTTCTTATAAATGGCAACATTTTTCTAAAAGGATGGACAGATTTAAGTTTCTTTCTTACAGGCTGGATATGAGGCATTTGAATCTGCTGATGATGCAACAATATAAAGCATTCCTTGAATTAATGATGCAGTCTTAGCAGACTCCTCCAGATGCTGTTGTTTCTGATTTTTGTGGGGCAAGTACTGGAAGCAATCTCCTGAAAAGATAGTGGTTTCTTAGTATTAAATTGTCACTAAAAAGTGGCACTTTTTCCTGTGCACCATCTCATTGCTTATTATTGCCAGCAGTGTGAGGAATTCTGCATAAAATGGGTGTACAACTGAGGCAGAAAATAAAGGTGTAATGGAATAGCCTTCAAATTGCTCCTTGCTGTTCTGCAACAACTGATATGATCTGTGAAATGACACGACATGTGAAAAGGCTTCTGATATAACTGACATGCCAGTGTAATTTTCATATACAGCCCAGAAAAAGTATGCATTAGGTTCACACTAAAATATAGCTGTTCAGGGCAAGTTCAGTTGAGCCCTACTGAACTGTCAGTAGTTCAAACTGTATATTTCATTAATATAGGTTTCAATCCAGAATCAGGTAAGATTTTATTAGCAAAGGTTTTCCTTAGTCTTTTTGTTCCAGCGTGGGATCTAGACCATTTAAATAACAGACAGCAATATAGTCTCATTACTTTTCAAATTTCTAGCCTCCACAGACACTGAAATTTATCAGGCTGTCACATATTCTTCTCTTCCTGCATTTAAATGTATGATATTTTCTTCACATAAAGTTCCCTACATAAAGGCAGTGTCTTTAGCTCTGCCTTTACAAAATCTCAGAAAGAATTGTCATTGTTCAGCTTTTGAAAGACTTCTGGAGAACTGCATCAACTTTCTGGGGCACTTAGCTATATATTCTCAGCAGCGTCTGCTCTTGGGAGAGTGGTGTCTTGATCTAGATCTGAGCAGATAAATAGCTGGGGTTGGTCTCGGTTTTTCAGATAAACCTTGGAGCTACTTAGTGCTGTAGCCTGCAGGCCATGCTGTATCTTGCATGAAAGGGTCCTTGGCTTGTGGCACAGAGCTCCCAGCTCTGGCCAGACAATCCACTGACTCACAGCCACGCTGGCAGGAGTGGAAGGTCAGATCATGGAGATTTTCATTTTTCTGGGGGAGTAAGCCCGTGGAAGTGGAAGACACAGTGGTAGGCTTGATGAGAAGTTTATGGGAATTAGTTTACATCAGCAGCATCCGTTACTATCAGGTGTCTTCAGATTGTGGTATTGAGTTTGCAACCAAATGGACCAAAAAGTTTTGCTCAGTAAGAGCACTGTCTTGTGTATCTGTCTAAATCTGTGTGCCTTCTGTTCTTGACCTCGGGACTATCCAAATGAGATGCACACTGGAGCAGCAAAGACAGCACTACAAATTGAGCTGCCTTCCAACTGTAACTATTATCACATGAGGAATTTCAAGATTAGTCAGGACATCAGTCTGTAGATACTTAGGAGAAGGGGTCATTATAACTTCCTTAGGTGATGCAAAGGAGAAGCACATTTTAACATTTATATAAACCAGGTAAGTGCAAAGATATTTTACCATCTAATAATAGCTCATCGGTACATCACCATGGCACTGCCTTCAGCAGTTGCCGCTGCTGTTCGTTACTTGACACTACAGAACATGGTCATAAGACAGCATCTTGCTGCCCTGTCACTGCACTGTCTGCCTTCACTGTGTCCCTGGGACTCCCCAGTTACAAGCATCAACTCTTGCTTCTGATCCACAATTTTACATCGTGCTGCTTTGCAGAGAGGACTGTACTCAGTTCACACCTGTAATTCTGCACTGAACGTGCATCTGTGCGCCACAGATCACATAACAAACAGTCTGACAGGCTTGGAAGTCTATTACTTTGAATCTAAGGTTTCACCAGGCCACACTGGAAAAGTTCAACAAAAAGGAAAGACATTTTGCTACTAGTAACAGGGTATGTTCTTTACTGGGTAATGCTCCTTTTTAACATAAGGTCCTTGGCCAGGAGACACGAAGAAGAGACAAATAGAGACAAATCCTACTTGGATTTGCTCCAAACTGGAACAAAACGGAGTTACGGTGAGGCTTAAGCATGCCAGTTCTAACCAATCTCAATAGTCCAGCAACACTGAAAATTATCGAAGAACAGAAGAAGAATATGTTTGCAAATGCTCCTTGTCCTAAGTGATAGAAAAATATATTTAATTTACTAAAATTAGACCTAGGTAACAATTTAAAATTATCCTAAAACTATTGCTCAGAAAGATTAAAGACATTAGTCTCCAGCTGGGTCAGGTACTCTGACCTCTGCCTCTACTTCATCATTATTAGAGTTGAATCAGTACTTGCAAGAGTGAAGACAGAATTTCACAATACAGTAAAAAGAAGGTTATATCATTTTGTCATAAAGTCTCAAACCAGACACCCTTTTTAGTTATCTCACAGAGCCTGCAAACACTCATTACAAGTGGAAAACCCCCACTGTTTAGGCACATCTACCCTTTCAGAGTACAACTTTCATCAATTCTTACCTCTCTAGAATAACCTCTGATTGCAGACTCCACACAGGTCTAACAGCTCCACACAGAATACAGAGTATAATTTTTGAAAAAAAAGAGAGGGGAATAATTTAACAGAATAACACACATTTAGTGCAGCTTACAGCTCTATCATAGGTGCCCTTTCAGGAACACATCTGTTAATGGCTCTGACAGCAGGTGTAATCACGGAACAGCTTCTCTCTGCTACTCTTGATCTCCTTCCTTGATGACATTATTTAGAATTTTGACCTTTAAATTCCCCCTTTTTCCTAGATTATTATTATTGATATTTTTAAGGACTTGATTTAAATGTTCTTCATGGCTCTTTCAGGGATATTCATTAAGCCTCACATTAACCCCATATATGAAGGTTAAGCTCTCAATATTGTACTCATCTGATGTCTAAGAGATGCACAGTCTTTTCGTCTCTTTGCACTGGGATGACTGTCACTTTAAAAGCTTAGTTTAGAAATACTCATTTAGGCATTTTTCACTAAAGATTTCATGACTAGCTCCATAAACACTCCTATCATATTTTTAGATATGAGAATTGTCTACTAGTTCATCAATAGATGAAAAAGCTCTGTCTTTAGTTTAGCTTGACAGACAAGTTCCTGTGAAGATGGTGAACTCAAGTGCTTCTAGATGTTTATTCATGGTTCCATGAAGTTCAGTGGTGACTTTACCTAAGGAGTGGCATATGTCCAGGGATGTGCTGTCCTATCAAGATCACCCAGATTGGGAGCCAACGTGTGGGACCACCTTTGTTTCTCTAATGTGGTGTCCTTCAGGTCTCTGTCTGAGGAGGCTCAAGGCAGGTTTGCTGCCTACCAATTCCAGTATGCATGGCAGACTAATGATGATAACATCAGAATGATCATAATGATGGTAATTGTAGTGGAAGGGGTAGCTGAAGTTGAGATTTTGCCATTAGGTCACTCCAGCTTCTTCAAGCACAGAATCACCTTGCTTACAGTCAAGCAAGGTATTCTCAAACTGGTTAAGCTAGGTTTACCTGATCTGAGAAAATGCTTCTGTTGTGGCACAACCTTCACTTCAGAAGTTCAGTAATAAAGCCTTTCTCTGTAGCTGATCTCCTAATAGAGAGCACTGCATAAACTCCATTTTTTTCACAAAGGCTTTCCATATCTATTCTTCTTCCATTTTGTGCTAACCTTTCCATTCCATAGACTAATACTTGCTTTAGAAGACGTAGTATCTCAGAGGGAATAAATCTGCCTAGGAAAGAATCCTTTGTTCTTTGAGATTAGCAAGTATACTTCTGGTTTAAAGTAATAAAACAGTAATAAAATACATCTCTCCTGCATTCTTTTACAAGTAAATTACTGGGGTTTGTATTTATGCTATTATGATAACAGTAATAGAATACACCCCTCCATTCTGTGGTGAGCCAACTGCGTTTACTTAATGACTTGATTATTATTTTAGGGAAGGATGACCTTGGAGTTTGTACCTCCTGGAATTTCAGCATAAGAATATAGTAAAACATGGATTTGAGAATTTGATAATGGCTGAACACAGAGGTGGTTTGGTATAAGGCAGTTCTTAGTGGGTAATATGGAAAATGAGAACCCTGGGAATGGACTGAGTCTCTGTGAGTCTGAACACAGGAACCATTAAAGTCTCTCAGGAGACTAGGGGCACATTAGCTACGTAGTAGAAAACTAAGTACAGCAGTGCAAAAACTTGCAGGATGTATTTACTAAATATTGCAACCAAAAAGTTGTTTTGGAGACCAGAGAAACTGCACTATGCACAAGTAATAGCCGATGGATTACAAATGTGACTATAAGCTTGATCTTTAGCACAGCCCTGAAGAAACCTGCTGTAATTTATTATGAGCAAAAGTTGAGGCTAATACTGGGGGCATCTGTTAGACTGGCAAAGATGGGAGACTTTAAGCAGTCACAGATGAGGACAGTCTTCATAGTTTGAGAAGAGGGATATGTATTCAATTCAGCATCAGTGGAGTCAACCCTGAATACTAAATCAGCACAGCGTTAATGGGGATAACTTTTTAAAAACAGTTTAAAATCCATATCAAGCCAGCTCTAATACTTTTGTTGTTGTTGTTGAACAGCAAAAAGCTATTTCAGCTGGAGCCATGAAATCAATTATTTAATGATAAATACCAAACTGTACCCTAGGAATTAATGTAGAAGAAATGGCAGATCCAGAGTAAATGTAGGTGAATTGCTTTGGTTTTCTTCACTAGGAATTGGATAAGCCCATGAATTCATCTGGGCTTGTCTATTAAGAGAAATTGAATACCACCTGCTTGAAATTATAATGTGGCTAGTCTAACAAATTAAATAATTTCATGTAAGGTAGTTGAAAGTGAAAATAAAAAGTGTATCTAACTAATGCTTTCTTTGCTCTTTAACAATGCAAGAGATTTAACTCTCCCTTACAGATGATCACAAAAATTAACTTAAAGAGTCATGTTAAAGGCTTTATTTATATACAGCTTTTTGGCCTCCTAAGTATTATTTACAAATGGAACAATTTGCTTATGTACGTAAGAAAAGTCACTTATATTTATTAAAAATGAGTGAAGATTACATGTCTTTAATGAAGTACCTTCCTGTCCTCATTCAGAAGTTTTCTAAAACGTTGCCATATTTCTTACATTTAGATTTTGTTTTGTATTAGCTGTCTAATTTTTGGGTAGTGAAACCTGAGTATTAATACTCAGATGAATGTACTAGACTCTTCAAAATTTGCATCGAAGTCATGACAAGGGGCTTGCAGTTTTCAACTCCACTGCACAGCAGACCATATGAAAGATCTGTTCTGCACTACTTGCACGCACAAAAACATTGGCTTCATTACAGGAATTTCATTTAAAAAAACCAAACCAAAACAAAAAAACCCCCACAACAAAACAGCCCAGCTCCTAAACCCAATCGGGGAGGTCGTCTCCAGCAGCAGCTGGGCTGACAGCCGGACGCCAAGGGAGCAGAGCTGGGATCGGGCTGGGATCGGGCGGTGGGACCCGGCGGGGCGGGAGCTGTCCCCCGTCCCGGTGCTGAACGGGGGCCCGAGGCAAAGCGGATGAGGCGCTGCGCTATCGTGGTTCAACATTCCCTGTAAAACCCTTTTATTCTGTCACGTTACTTACACGGAGTTATGCGAAGTATACAATCTATAAAGATAACTCTGGAAAAATAAAGATAGCTCTTGCATAATATTTGTTTCTCAGAAAAAATACCACTGAAGGAGGCAGGAATTGCACCAGAGGTGAGATATCTCTTTTCACTGATTGCCATTTAGGAAGTTATGACTAACACCCAGCAAATCAGGGTGGAGATAAACAAGCAGGAGTAATGAAAAATCAAACCCAATTGTTTAGCTCTGAGGAGTTTTAGCATAGGCCATTGAACAGATATAATCAGACAAATCTGATATTCAGATTTATTCTGATGCTACCTATTTTCATATTAACATTCAACTTAAAGCAGAAAGCTGGATGCTTTAAAAAGTGGAAACTGAAAATTAAAGTTCTTGGTTCTCCCTGTTTCTATTTGCCATTTAGTTTTAATGGAATTTGCTTACAGTTGGGACCTCAAGTTATTAACCAGGACTGTACACTTGAGTCTAATTTGCTGACAACCATATTAATATTTTGTTTAAACTATTCTCATTCCATCATCTTTTTTTACCATTGACTAAAACTGGTTTTTAGTCATATAATGCAATGAGTAGGGATGGCCTTCCCAAAGGCAGCTGTTATCTATCAGATACTCAGATGTATTTGAAATTATGACAGGCACAACATTCAGACATAATCTTTATTCACACTTTAAAAATAATTTTTCTATCTTGGCTTCATGTCGATTTCTATATGAACTTCAGAACTGCAGCTCTATATAAAACATCTACATTAATCTATGGTTTTATATAAAGGTTATGCCAGTATTTCCCATGCTTGTGGAATCAGAGAAATTGTTAGGGAAATGAATCCAGCCTGTTGCTTCCTGTTTTGCAATACAGTAGCATGCAGAAAAAGGCCTGCATATCTTTACTGTCTTCATTTTCATGTAACTGTAGGGTGGCTTTCCTTTCTTTCTCCCTTTTCCCTCATAACTAATTTAGACTTCCACAGGAAATCTATGCAATATAATAGTTTTTCTCATTACTACATAGGCTTGCCGTTAAACACTTAAAATATTAACTAGAGCTCAGCAGAAAGAGATTAACCTTTCATATCACATCATTTTAGGGTGCTACCAAATTCTAGTAGATTTATTAATTACATTCATTTCATGCTTCCAAGACTATGTCCGTATCTATGGTAAATAGAAGTCCTGGAGGGAATTACTCCTATCCAATTGGGAGAAACTGCCATCTATACATCTTCCATTCAGAAAGTAAAGCACTTGTTTCTCTGGGGGAATGGGGGAAAAGACCCAGGGTAAAATGAAAGAAAACTGGAAAGTTACAAAAATTGTAGTCAGCATACATCCTAAGGGGGGATGAAATGGAGGATGGAGCAGGGAGCAAAGTTACCAGCCCAGTCATAACAATATAGAAAATTATAGGGAGAAAATGCAGTTGCTACTCCATGGATGAAATGCAGTCAGCATGCCCAATTTCCCCCATACACAACACAAGCTAAGGGGGCCTAAAGGGAGGGTGGAGCAGAGTGGACACACAAGACCAGGCTCTGTGGAAATCCCTGCAAAAAAGCAGACTCAGTGGTACTTTGTAGCTGATAAGCCACACAGCAGCTGGAAACCAAGGGAAGAAAATGGTGATTTCTTGCTGTGGAACAAGCAACTGTGGCAAGATCACGGATGCCCATCTCCATCCCCCAAGGTCGTCTCAGATGTAATACTGCCGTTACCTACCTCCAAGGTACAACCACCTTCCACTGAACATGATGTATGACTAGAGTCACTCAAGCTCCACTTAAATGTGAAAGTAAGTTAAAAATGGGGAGACGACAGAACAACTCCATCGTAACCTCTGGGATCAGTTGTTGGGCCAAACCTGTCTTCTCACCACTAAGGATGCCTATTGGATAAGAACTGTACTCTATGTGTGCTGACTGATTGTCTTGAGCTACCTTTTGTTGGGGATTAGAGCTTGCTAGTATATTGCTTTGAGTAAATTTTTGCAGCCAGATACTACCAACAGCAGTCTTCAGACCTTAACCTGCCACAGTTTTCTATTTTATTAATAAAATAGTAAACTGTTAATTTGTAAACTGTTGAGCGTGAGTCCTTCAAGGGCGCTGACATGCTGTCAGCGGGTAACATGCTTGACTGTGGAGACCCAGGAGGGGGTCCTTCTTATGCTGTTAGCATTTGTCTCTGAATCTTTCCTAGGGCATCGACAGACCCATTAAAGGTGTGGACCCCGAGGAAGGAGTCTTTCTGCTGGCATACAACCCTGAAAAAGTTAGTTGAACTGCCCTCTGATGCAGTGGACTGTTCAGTGAAGGGTCCCCGTAACAGGATGCAGGCTGAGTGGTTGGGCACAAGGGTCTTGGCTAACCTGAGGCACCAACAGATTAATAAAACACAAAGTTTTTGAGAAAATCTCCACTTTCACATGACAGGGAAATCTCCACTTTCAATTCCTTAAATTAAAACAAGTTTATTAAAAAGATATCTAAAATAGAACATTGGTTTATCTTTAGATTCAAGCCCCAATATATATTTTTATTTTATGCCTATATGTTATAAATAATTAAACAATATTAAATTCCCCATAATTCATATTTTACCTTTTCAGTAAGTTTTATTAGGATGATATTTAATATGCTTTAATATATTTTACAATACATTTCATTATTCTAACTACACAACAATCCTATCAAAACCTGAGAGCACAGTCATGAACTAGTATGATTATCCCTATGAAAGAAAGAACTTAATTGTTCAATCTCCTACTGCTTTTAAAAATATTTTTTATCTATGGTTCACTGCATATTGCTCTTGATTAACTTTTAAATTTTAAAACCTCTCTTCTTAAATAAAACTCTAAAAGTTAAATATAGTGTCAGGGAAAGTTAATTCTAGGAGATGAAAAAAATCTGCAGGAGTTTAGTTCATTTTAACCCTATCAGTGAAGAAAGAAAACCGATCTGATTAGATGCAGATGTGTTAGAAAAATTTCCCACCAGTTTCAGTAATGCGACGACACGTTACTCAGAAGAAAAGCTGAAAACTTGAGAAACCAGAGGAAGACAAACTAATAGCTAGTAGAGTCAAAGCGTTTTGTAAATGTAAAGTAAAAGGCAGGGTTCATAGGCTATGTCTACACTGCAGACTGCGGTGGAGTGAAGTCCTATTTAGGCTAGTTCTAAATAAACCATCAAAGGCAGCAAAGACATTGTAGTTGCAGCATGAAAATTGTGAGTCTTATATAAAATATTTAAGCATATATATATATATATTTAAGTATGAACATAATCAGAAATAGATGGAGAACTCAAGTGAATAGAAAGACAGAAAGCTGTCTATTGAAGAAACCCATGGAACTCAACCTTTGATTTCCCCTACTATGATCCAAAGCAGATGGAGAATTGATTAAATTAGTTGGGTGAGAGTTAGCCTAATACAAATAATTTGGGAGATGGATTTTTCATAACATATTGCCTTCGTCTTGTTTCTATTGGAAAGGATGTAGTTCAGGAAGAATGTTTTTTGCCACTGCTAGCTAAAATGGCACTTCAGTGCATTAGACAGTTTGGTGGGAAATACTTTAAAAAAGTCTAAATAAGAGATAGAATCAGAGACGCTCTGAAGGTGCAGTAAATATTTATCCTGAACATCCTGACCCTACCAGATAATGTAAGCAGGTAATATAATCAGAGTTTACCGCTATTACTGCTAGTAACTTGAGTGATTATTAACTTCTAACCCTTCAACTTCAGCAGCTGAATTCAGTAGAATTCTGAATACCAAAAATTCAGAAAAAGATTCTTTTGAAGTTGATGCAGAGGATGATCAATTTTTATTGCAGTGCTTCTATTCTGGGTTTTTTTTTAAAACCATGGGAACACACTGCTAGTAGAACTACCCTGTCAAGACTCATGGGACAGATCTGAAAACAAAGCCACATATTTTGAGTAGACTTGCTTACCCTCCTCTTCAAGTTCGTCTTTCATGTGGTAAGAATGTTTGTTTCCTTCAGTGACTTGGAAAGCTGTGCTGCTAGAAGTTTTACCTCTTGCTATGGCTACACAGCCAAAATTTGCAAAGGTAAGAAGAGCTCTTTGGCCAGGCTGGATGCTGAGCAACAGAGTCCAGATCTAGAACTTGTGTTAGAAACTCTTCCTTAATGTTACATGTCATTCCAGAATTGCCTTAGAAACTTCATCTATAATACTTCAAAGCCTTATTAAAGTGGGATGTATGCTGTAACACATATACAGAGTACCAATGCTCTTCAAACAAACTTGTAAATATCTTTGCATCATGTTTAGAAAGGTCAAATTGTAATTGAATAAAGATCTGATTCACAAAATATATTATCTATTATTAAAATGCTTGTAAAATATACTGCTCATGTGGCTATGAGCTCAGACTAAAGGACAGTAGATGAGAAAATGCCTGTAAGTTATGTGAACCTTCCAGTTTAGGGTTGTAATTCAGACTCTGCTTTCAGCACAAATAACTTGGGTAGGTACTGAACAGGGTGTTCAAAGAATATCCATTTTATCCTAAACTGTGAATTGGACAAAAGATGGACTGAATATTCCCTGCTCTACAGAAAAGACTGCTTTTACTCTGTCACAAATAAATGTCTATTAGGCTTATGGTCTGTTACACTTAGGGTCTACCTGTGTTACAAGGCCTGGTTTTGTTCTCAGGAAATCAAAGGGAGGTTTGCTGTTGTCTTTAACGCGACTGCACAAGTTTGAATATTATAGTCATCTTTACTGGGAAGCAAAGGAGAACAGTCTGACTAGCCTTAGTCTAACGTGCCACAAAAGTTCTGGTTTTTCCTATTTCGTATTTTAACCAGTAGATGTCTCTGTTTTATCGTGCAGTTGTTGACAAGGACACAATACTCCTGTTGTCACAACACACAGTCAGTAAAAATCCCCATTTCTTTCCCATGGAATAAATACACGTGAGTGTAAAAATGCCGACTTAATGCTCTCAGCATACCCTGACCAACCTAAGCCCCCAGAAGCTTTGGTGAGAGCTCTGGCTGCTAAACAATTTTGAAAATCATCTTTATGGAAATGTCCCACAGGATTTTAAGAGGACAAAAGGGGAATTGGTGAGATTCTATGGATATTCATCTAAAAAATGTAATAAATTTAGTACAGCTTTCTTTATCCCATGGGAAGGCTCTGAGAAGCAGCATACAGAACAGCGTGGAGTATTTGATTTCTAAAGAATGCCTCAGGAAATTCCAAGTCCTGATAGATGAATTATCTTCTCTGCTTCATGAATGTGTAAGATGATATTGTTTCTGCATCTATAGGTATCAAGAGTAGTAATGAGATTATTTGAAGCTTTCACACCTAGCTGAAAATATCAGTGTAATTCAGTTCTATTCAGACATCTGTATATTCCTCATTTGAAAAAAAAAAAGGATATATACAGTTTTCGAAATATCTACAGAAGAGAACATCAGTTTTAAAATGATATTCAAATTCTATTCTTTTAAATATATAAAAAATTAAGACATATAATTTCAGAACTTATAATTTCTTGAATTTTACTAATTGTCTAAGAATGTGATAGGTTTCTGTGAGTTGTTTCCTGGCCTTATTCTTTTCCTTCAGCAATAGTTGTTACCATTTAAAGACTTAGGAGCTTTTTTTTTTTGGTCTCTGTTTTCCTGGGTATCTTTATATTTGAGATCCTGGATTACGTCATCAGAAAGAAAAAATACTAGACTGGATCTACACTGAGTCCTGAACTGCATCAGAGCTTTTTGTTTGTGGGTTGCTCCATCCTGATCAGGTGTTCCCCTGGTAGAAATCCCTACAGAAACTGTTAGGACTTGCGGTTGTGCCTCTTACATACTAAATTAAATAAGCATGGTATCTTAGAGAAGAAAGATGTTGCCTACTTTAGATGGCAGGTGTTCCCACATGAACAACCAGTATGTTGGGACTTTTTTTTCCATTTAGACCCAAGCCCAGGATGGAAACAGAACTTCTCCAGCTGGAGGAAGCATGCTGCCTCAAGGACAAATATGTTACAGACTTCCTCTGTGTGTTCACGCTTTCACACACTGTGGCTGTTTCTCCTATTGTTAAGTGGAGCCATATATGAGCTATTTTTTAGCCACATTTATGCCCCAAATGCACCGCGATGAGAGGCATAGATGGGCAGTGTGAGTCATCCAGTCCCGTGTCACTGGTTCCACCAGGACGGCCATTTCTGGGAGCCAAGCAGAACATTAAGTAGTAGAAATATCAGGCCTTACCCTGAAATGGCTTATTATTAGATACAACTTTTCCCCAAATGTCTGAACAATGAGGAGTTGATTGTTGAAGGGGACATAAGTGTTGACTAGTTGCAAAAGAAGGACCAAATTGTCTGTCAAATCTTCCTGGTCGTCAAACTGATGGCCAGGCCACAGAAACCCCAGCGGTTTCCATGACTGCAGCTATACAGCAGAGCTTCTACAGCTCAATCAGGTTTAAGACAAGAAATAAGCCTGAAAATAAATTTGTCAGGTATGAACAGCTGTAATGCAGCTATCTGCAGCAAGGTTATGGACAATAAAATCCATCTTCAAAGAACCCTTGAACATGGAACAAATACATTATACTCTGACTATGCCACAGGAAGTATCTTTCATAGCCAACAATTTCATAATACATATACATATTTTATTTTTTTTTAACTGCCAGCATCTGGTAATTTACGATAAAGACTTGGAACGGAGTCTTTGGGATACTTACAATTGCTTCTATCTACACACTGATTACATATACTTCTACGTCCTGAAATCCACTTAAAACCCCCACACCCACCACCAAAACCTCAAAAACTTGCTGGAAGGGCAATGAGATTCTTTATTTTGCATGATCTTTATTATAAGGGATAGCACTGCATGAGAAAGTAAAGAAGAAAAAAATTTGTGTTATTATTCAGTCAAAAGTGCTAATCAGAACAAATACTTTTGAAAAATCTCTTACTGTGGAATATACATGACAAAACCATGTGGCTTTTAGTAGTTTATGGAGAATCATGGCAGTGCTGGAAGAGGACAGCATAATTCAGGTACCAGCTGGAATAAACTGGAACCACTGTGTATAAGAAGTATATGTAATATTACTACATACTGTTATATATGGTTTCTCTGAGATGTAAACATATAGGTAAGTTCTTTCAAAAGGATTATTAATTATTGGTCTTGCAGATTATAACTTCTTCTGCTTTATTCTGGGTCCTTCATGCCCAATTATTTTCCTGCAAGCAGCCTAATGAGAAACACATTTTAATGGGAAAATACCTGTTTTACTATACCTAGAAGGTAACTGTCAGTGATGTACTTCACTGCTATTAATAGAAACACAACAACAGCACCATGGCTCAGGTTTGTTTTCTTTCCAAATTATTTATCTTAGTAGTCATGAAAGTGCATGCTTCTATAATTGTCCCATGCTCCTTTGAAGGATAAGAAGTGGGACAGACGTGATTTTTTGCCTTCAGTACAATACGTTTGACATTCTAATAGAAAAGTTAAAGCCTGAATGGAAATAACTGGCAATGCTGCTTTTGGTGTCATACAGGATGGAGAAGTGCATGTGATGTGGAGGTTAAGGAGTCAGAGCACAGGAATATTTGAGGTGCTTTGCAAAATTTGGGATCTTGACTTCTGAAATGAATTTTCAGCATCTAAGAAAACACTCCTCTTTTTTGAGCTCCTATTTGCATTACAGAACCCATAATATCCTTTTGAAATATTTCCCTTAAGACAGAAAATGAGAATCTAGTTTGACATGAGATAGGATTTAGAAATATGGGACTACATTAACTCACAATGACTGAGGGAAATATACCATTCTTCATCAGCCCTAACATCACCTTCTATGGATATATTTCTGCTCAAACAATTTGGTCCCTGCTTAATTTCCATATCCTGATTCACTACCAGTTTCTTTGCAGAGGCACATCATCACCTCTATCTGAGATCAATATTCTTGATAATATACTCCAGAAGAGTAATTGGACAGAGAAGTAAAGTTTAAGAATGTTTGGACCAGTTTTGCTCCTGGCCTTCAACTCTGCACAGGTGCCCCTACTGACACTTCCAAAATGGGAGTGGCTTTTGAGCAACCTATGTGCTTGGAGTGCAGAACAGACATTTTCATCACTATCACCAACACACTTTCAAATGTACATTTTATAGTTACAATCTGACACTGAATCTGATTTACAAGAGAAAGCACTCATATAGCAACTGTGTGATGTTACTGTACATATCTAATCCATCTGTTGGGGGAAGCCTGCTATATGTAACTCAACAAGATAAACAGTAATTTCTATGGATTTTTATCTGCAGGAGGCTTGTTTCAGAGCAGCATGATTTGGGTAAGAGATTCCCCTCAAGGCATGTGAAATCGTAAAGGAGGAATAGTTTCCAAATCTCTCTCAGTGGAAATCAGAGAGCCAAACAGTAAAATGGTGCCAGTAGAGAAAGTGAGGAACAGATGTACTTTCATTGTCTGATCCTTCCACTTACAGTTAGCCTTTCAAGATGATGAACACCATTGCTAACATCAAAACGTGCAAATAAAGTTGCATTGGAAGTGTTAAATATCAGCAATGTCAGTAGGGTCACTAGTTGTACACCAAATCTGGAAGCTGGGATGAAAGGACTTATTTTTTATCTTTACATCAAAAGAAAACATGTCTTCTCTGAAATACCCTATCAAAAGGAAAAGCTGCAGACCCCTCTTCATTAGAAAGCATTGGTCTTTTATTAAAATTCATTTAGTTTCTAACTTTGTAGCTAGAAAGAAAAGCAATATTTATTTTAGAGTCACCAATTGCTTTTGATTTTGACAAATGACTTAAATTATTTGCTTATCAGATTTACTTTAGGAATGAATTGTGTATTTTTTTCCAGAGGGTGTTACAATTCCTAAAGAGTTTCATCAATTTTCCACTAATGTGCCAGTCAGTCTTAAGCAATAATTACTAAAGCAAAGGCATCATATTAACCTCCTGATACCAGAAGCTGGAATTAGCATATTTGCACTTAAGCAACATAAACCTTGGCCCATTGGTGACAAGGGATTAAACTGCAGCAGGCTGTGTCTGCTGTGAGTGAATTCACTATACCTGGTCTAACATATTTTCTGCAGTGAACAAATCCTTATCCAGATGCACAAAACTCAGCTGGGATAGCCTCACAACTTCACAAGCCAAAAGCCCATGTAAAGCAGGAGTCAGGAATTAAAATTGATTTGATGTATCTCAAAGCACCTTAAATGAACAAGCCTTCAGCTTTTCCTATGTTTTCTCCTTCTGCACTCTATACATTAATTATTGGGGGTTTTTATGCAGGGAATATGTTGGTACAAATGATCAAACATTTCTGATCAGTAATTGTCTTGGGGTGACTGTATCCCCTATTGTCTGCTCCATGCCAGACGTGAATTCTGTACCTTTAAGCTGGGTCCGGGTGTTCAAGGACTGTATAAAACACAGACACTCTTCCGGACTTGATTCTTGTCTCAGCTCCCTCGGCTCTGCCTGTGAGCAGCAGGGAAGAGAGTTGGGGTTTTTTTTCCCTTTCCCTTTCTCTTTTTTGCTTTTAGCCAGCTTTCGGCTCTATTTCTCAAGAGAGAGAGACGGAGGGAAGAGTATGTTTTTTCTTTTCCTTTTTCCCCCTGCTGAGGCAAGAAGTTTTCCCTGGAACTGTTTCAGCTGAGCTCCGGTCCGAGACACCAGACCAGACCACCGGGATCGCCGGCGGGCCCCCCGCGCCCCGGCCCGGCAGAGCGGCCCACGCCGCCCCAGCTTCAGAGGAAGGACCCTGGACCTGGCCAGGTTTTCCCACCGCGAGGGGTTTATAATCTGACATTATTCATTTTTTTTTCTATGCCTGCGAGCACTCTGTGCGTGCTTGTAAATAAACAGGTTTTTTTCACTTTCCTCTGAGGACTTTCCTTCCAAGCCTCGTGGGGGAGGGGCTGTTGAGGCCTGCCTTCTGTGGAGGACGTTTTCCTCCTAAAATTGTCTCCAACCGGGACAGTAATTTATACATCAAGATATGCTTCAAAATCTGATCACCACAGTAATCTTAGATGTAAGATCCTCGTTGCAGATAGGGACAATATTAAAAAACAACTTTTTTAAATTGACAAGGCAGAATTATAGTAGCAGCAGTACAATTTAAAACACAAATTTAGTGACAATGATTTGTTTTCAATGAGACATTTGGCTCAACGGTCATCATTCATATTGTCTTCCAATAATATTTAGACATCACAGCAAAAGAAGCATCAAACATATAGGTATAGATACTTTATATAAAATTTTCTATTATTTATTAGCATATCTGAAGTTTTATGGGAATAAAGTTATGAAAGGAATTTGTTGTTCTGCATTATTATTGCCTTAAGCTTTGATGACCTGTGAGTTATCAAAACTTGCAGATATGTCCTGAAATTGAAAGCCAGGTGACCTTTCTAGATATGAGCTGTTTAATTTCAAGAGATTAAATGGCAAAGAACTCCTGGAGAAGGCTGTGGAATATCATGCCTATGGCCTTATATTTCCTCACTATAAATTTCCTATTGTATAAAACTTCTAAATGAAAACTATATAGTAGCTGCCAACTTTACATTGGTCTTACAAGGATCAATTAATTATGTTTGGCATTCAATAAACTTTCAGAGATCAGTTCCCATTTGAATCACAGCATCTTGCTGGCTCTCTTTCTTATGCAGGAATGAAAGATAGGATTATTGTTGGTCATACACAGCCACACAGGCACTTTGTGTTTGCTGGCCATAGTCTAAGGACCTGCACTGACATTCTTACCAATTTTTAAATGGTTCTAGAAATGATACCACACTGGACCAACAGCCATCATTAAGCACAAATGTGCTACCCCTCTGAAGTGCTGGTTTGTATGACATGATTATGTGGTGTTGGATAACTTGTTTTCTTTATAATTAGTCATTTACTACTGTTTACATTGCATTGCTAGTTCACTTTTTGAAGTGGGCTCTTTCCAGACAATTGGCAGACTCTTATCTGGATCTAGATTAAACTTGATACTGAATGAACACAATAAATAAAATGGAAAGATAAGAAGATAGGGACACTATATTTAACGGTTGAAGCTTAGTACCACATATTATCTACTTTATATGTTTTTAATATGAATGTCTTTAGAGGCAATGGGGGCCTTTATGAGTTCAGGGCATTATGTAGCAAAAAGTGCTCTTTACAAGGTTAAAAAATACAATTTATTATTTTCTATGATCATTTAGTTTTGCATATGATTTATAGATGTAAGGCATTTTTGCAACAGTAAGAAAGGCAAATAATTCCCTTAAATGAGAATTGTGTTATCACATTAATAATAATTTTTATCTCCTCATAGTGAAATAAATACAATCCTCAAAGATAAGGGCAATACTTGAGAAGAGCAAACTGGTCCAGAGTTTCTGTAGCTCAGTTGGTTGGAGCGGCTTATATTAATTCTGTTCACTTACTCGCACATCTCTAACAAACATCATATAGTATTTCCAACAAATCGCTGATTTTTCCTTCTCCTCCCTCCTGCAAGACACTTGTTAGCAGGAATTCTGCCAAAACTATGAAAACATGACTGATGCATTTATTTTATACATCTTCTATGCAGAAAGAAGGTGCAAGTATCCCATTTGAAGGAAAGCCTATTAGCAAACTTGAAATGAAAAAAAAAATTCCTTTTTCTTTGCTCTTCACTAGTCTGTGAAGCTGGAAGACTGACATTATTATTCTCACTGGACCACCTTCTTGCTATATTTTGTAAGTACCTTACAATTCCTGCTTACCAATTTATAAGCTTCCACTTCAGAAATTTATATGAAGAAATAACCTGTATGTGCATGTATCTGTGGTTATCTATCTTAACTACAACATCTGCAAAAGCAGAAACCTTAATTACCTTAACACAATCAGGAAAGGAACTTTTGAGTCTTTTCAATACAAACGCCCTATTAAGGCTTTTACAGCTGATCTTCAGAATGCTGAGTTGAAATATATGAGAACAACTGATACGCTGATAGACAAGAGCTCAAATCTTTACAGGGTCACATATGTTACTGCTGAAAGCTTAACCAGTTGCTTGCACACATGGTTATTTATAGTGTTGAAGAGTGAACCAATAGTATTGGTATCTGATCCATATCTTGGATAGATAAACCAAACTGAGTGCCAACTGAGGGAACAGATGTCCATGAAACTTGTCTGGTTGACAGATGTCATTTGCATAAAGTTTATTAAATATTAATAGCCACTTAAGCAGATTTTCTCTGCTAGCTTCTCTCTGGAGCAGTCACAAAATCCCAAATTATCTGGGCTGCATTATAGTCCATGAAATATGCTACTTCAAGGTCTAGGGAAGGTTGCACCTGTAGCGCTTTGAGCAAGAACCTTTGTATTTCTGTATCCCCCCACAGGTGTGGAAGTCACCTCTCACTTGGAGCAGGACTTGTATTGGTTTCCCTTTAGCACATTTTTAGGTTTGATTATCCTACTTTAAAAATGGTTCTTGGATGCAAACATGTGCTGCTTGGTTGTGAACACAGCAATAAAACAACAATACAGTGCAATAATAAAACTACAGTAAAAATAGTATGTTTGGTTTATGAATAGTAGTAAAATCACTTTGCTTGGCCCAGAGGTTCTCAAACTGTGTAACACTTAACTGCCATGAAAGATGCATGAATAATGCCTAGGAAGCCAATAGCTTCCTTCTGAGCAGAAGTGTGACTGGGAACCGCTGCTGCTGTTCCCAGCATTACCACAGAGATGGTACACGAGAAGAATAAAATCGGGGACTTCTGGAGGTCTTTATACTCTGCAACAGATAAATCTACACAATTCGGGACAACGAGCAGCATCTCTCCAGGACACAGACAGGAGACTATGCAGCACAGAAGCAGAAACTCTACGTATAATGAGCCTCTTGTAACAGAGTAAAATAATTCCCCCAGTATGAGCTTAATTTTAAAAGACATCTGTTTACAATTGTAAGGGATAATATTTTGCAGTGATAGGGAACATCTGAATCCCAAGCAAGAGATCAGAGTATTGGCTGTGACTACCTGCAATTACCATTTGAACTCTTACAAAGATACTATTCCAGATACCCAAAGCTGTGCATATATTCATGTACTGTACAGATGAGGAGGACAAAGATATCTGCTCAGACTACTTACCTCTCACAGACTCTTAGATACCTCGGGTAATCTAAAATGTACAAAATGTACTTCTAAAACTGACAGAAGAACATTGTTTCAAGATTACAGACTCTGAAGGAAAGTCACCAAATCTCAGATTTACTCTTACTCAAAGCTGCCATTTACAAATCTCTGTATTTCATGAGAGCAGCAGATGGTGAAAATACATTTCTAACTCATTTATGTTCCATGCAGTGGGATGAATTCTTTTTGCTCTCCTCATAAGTATCCTTCCAATACAATTCGAACATTATTTCCAAAAGCTGAAATTGCTTATGAACTTAGGTTTTTTCTTCCATTTCATTTTGTATGGTTTTTGAAGTGACAAAGAAGTAAAGCTTCACTTATATTTCAAAAGCAGCACCCATCAGGATTCATATATATTAGATATATACACACACATGTTCACATACACACACATCTCTACATATATATGCATGCAAGTATGTACACTTCTACACAGAGAGATTCCTGTTAAATATCTACAAGTCTGAAACACAAAGGCTTAATTTAGGAGCCATTTAGAGTTGTGGACTACATTTCTGGCATAGTGCTAAATTCAATTTACGAAACCCTTTATGCAATGTTTTATTACACAAAAAATTGTAGATGTGCCAAAAGTAACAAAGTGGATTGGTGTGGAAGATTTAATGAATTTATGTCACTCTGGAAGCTTGAATCAAACATGATATTCCTGGAGCTTAATTGGGATTGCTAGTGCTTTTTAAAGTAATTAAGAGCATACAGTTAGGAGGCATTTGAACTGGGCTGGAAATACTCTATGGAAAGATACAGTTTGCTACATATCTTTTGTGCATTGTGTAATTTCTTTTTTTAGTGCATACCGCTCTGTCCAAGACTTTTACTTTCCATATATCAATGTTCTCAGTTTCCACTGATTTCTGCAAGAATTGTACCAATAGAGAGTGGCAAGAAAGCAAGCTCAAAAGTAACAATGAAATTGCTTATGCACTGTGGTAAAAATCCATGGACTCTGAGGATTTCAAGTAGATACTTGTGTAACAAGTGCATACAAAATGATTCTTTGTTCATTCAATAGATGAAATACCTGTAACACCCCTCTCCAGGGTTCTCCGTGTTTTTCTTTTTAAAAACAATTCACAGTATTTCCTGATTTGCTTCATCAACCTGATCTCATTTCAACAGTTCTTTGTGAGTAAGATGAAATGGAGAATATCTAACACAGTCAGTTCAGCTCCAAATTCAGTTACACAGAAATGTTTATAATGTAATATTGTACTGTGATTTATATCCATTTAGCAAGGCCAAACATTAATAGATTCAAGAGAAAGAATAAAAGAATAAAAGTATTACTGTATCTTACACTAGACCTTTTCTTCAGAAAAAAAAGTAAAATAAAAGGGTCTCTAGACTGACTTGTATATTAGAACAGTTAACCACATAAGATCGATATGTCAAACTTAGGAGCATCTACAGAATATTGAAAGAATCCTGGAGATACTTCACCAGTGCTTTAATGTTCATTACATATCATAAATATTGATCATTAGAACAGATGGGCAAGGATTTACTGAGGAAAATTTTGAGAGAAATGAAAATGAAATCAATATTTTCTCCATGCCTTTTCTTCTGTTTTAATGGTAAAAGAAGTATTTTGTTTAGAAACCAAAATGTCTCAGATATCCATTATAAATGTGAAGATTTTTATTTAAAGGGAAAAGCTTTTCTAAACAAATTTCAAACAGTAAATCTCTGACTGTCTCCATTGAAAACTACGAATTGAGCCTTAAGTGCCTGTCCAAAACACAAGAATATTTCTGGGGGTATTGCATCACTTGTAATCTGAGTCACCTGTTGGAATGGTCACATTCTACCTTCCCAATTAAACTACTGCTTTGTCTCAGGCAGGTGAATCTCAGCACAAGTGTTTAACAGATCCTTCACAATGGAGATGTGTTCCAATGCACAGCAAAGTAATACCCAACTTCTTGAAAACAAGACTGACTCAGGATGTGCAGAACATCCCCTTCTGGGGCACTTGCACATGCTCAGGCAGAAGAGTGCCCATCTTCTTTCGACACTGAATTTAGTGGGATGACATTGTGATAACACTTTTAAATGAGTTCATCAAAGTTAAGGGTGTGAAGTTTAGGTCAAAAGAAACTGAATTCTGATGTTAATGATATTTCCTGATACTTCATAGAATCAGTGGTCTGTGTATGATTCTGTAAAGAAATTAAGATTAAATAATAAGCACAGCATATCGAGCTTTTCTAAGCCTGTGTATAATATAATATAATACAGGCTAATATGTATGGTAATATGTGTGGGAAGAGTAAAGTTCTTTAACTGCAAGAGAATTATGTATATTCAGTGGGGTATCCTCAGGGTAGGTATATGCAGTGGATTCTACCACTACATTCTTCCCAAAATGCTATTACAGCTCTTTGAGCAGGTCAGTTTCACAGTTTTCAGACCACTTCACTGCCCACTTACCTAACTTGTATTTTATCAATTTGTCTGAGGGAATGTTAGGACAGGCAGAGTCAAAAACCTTATTAACATTCACTAATCTGCTCACATCTCTCTCACCAAGAGAGCCATGTAATTATAGAAAGGTATCAGGTTAGTTAAGCATGATCTTCCCATTTGTAAATTCATCTCTTAGTCACCTTCATGTCTTTAATATAGTTGGAAACAGTTTCCAGGATGATTTGTTCCATGACCTTCCCAGGGACTGAGGTGTGGCTGACCAGTCTGTACTTCTTCCTTGCCCTTTTTGAAGATATGAGTGACATTTACTTTCTTCCAGTTCACATGAGCCTTTCCTGATCACCATTAGCCAAAAAAGCCTTATTTTTCCCTAACAGAAGAGATCTGCATGTAGAACTCCATTCATTGTGGTGAAGATGTGGGACTAGCAACCTCAGGATATGCAGCAGCTTTGAAGGAATAGCTCTTTGGTGAACCCAATCACATGCTACTACTTCGATGCTACTAGTCCTGAACTAACTAGATTAAAGCCAGAAATTTCTGTACATGCAACAATAACTCCTACTGTTTTTCAGAATTCCCCCAATAAACAGATAAAAGGCATAGAGTGGCTCACAAATAAATAATATAACCTGTGGAAAGCAGTTACCGTAAATTTTTATTTTACTGTTGAAAAATTTCCACTCTGAAGATCAGTTTTAGGTTCCACGTAGAAGAACATCTTGTTATCACAAAGTACTGAAAGTCACACATTCTGACTTGTTAGATAGATACGGCAGAAATTGATCTTACCCAGAAAGTAAAAAGCCACATCAAAATTATCATAAATATAAACTGCATCTGAAGACCACTTTTTCTTTTGTGTGTGTGTGTGTTAAGTGGTAATACAGATAATAAATTCAAACACACTTTGGAATGGAACAATTCAGCAAATGAGTAAAACTTGAAAGTGTTTCCTGGAACTGAGAATGGCCAGACTGAAAACAGGAATGAAACACAATTGTAATAAAAAAGACTATTCAGAAAGTACTTATTGTTTGGGGTTTTCTGAGGCTCTTTTGCAGTTTTTTCTATGCTGTACTAGCCTGTTTGCTAACAAATTTTCTCTTTTTCTTATAGACACCTTTCTCTCTCTGTTGTTACCTGAAAACTGTAAGGAGAATATATTATATCACGCAAGGAGAACTCTCTTTGCTGGAAAATACCTCCCATTTGTTTAGAGCTTTTCTAAGCTTAAACAAGAGACCAAACTCCTATCATAACATAATGAACTTTTGCATGCTCATGTTTATATGTTTTATTGATATGGTAGAAACCAGTCACTGACAGGTAAACCTCAAAAAGTTTTAGAGGCCATATCCAAAAGGAGACTGAGAAGGCCATGAGGAAAACAATGGAACACAGATGTTTCCAGCATGCAGAGCAGTGCAGGGATCTGGGGGGCCGGTGCTGACGGTGTGCAGTGGGGTTCACTGAGTGGGCAGGCACAAAAGCAAAGAGTCGGGTGCTAGGCTTCTGCACAGTCACAGAAAGCACTTCCCTTTCAGTCCTGCTGTCCAGCAACTGTGGTTAATGCCAGCAGGTAAGAGCTACTGATGTGGCCTTAGATGAGCAGAGGGATTGGCTGTGTTTGCTGAAGGGCAGAGACAAATATGAGCCAGGAACAGCTGAGGCTTAAAAGAGAGAGAAAAAAGGAAGAAATATGCTGGGCCAGAGAAATGACATATTTTAGACCAATATGCTAGTTTTCCTTGAGATACAAATAGAAGACCTGTTTGGAAGACTGGGGGCTTGATTACAATACCCTCTGTTTGAAGCAGGGCTAAAAGCTACTTGCTTACCACTGTACTCACTAAACAGCTCCTTTAAGCAACTATGTGTTACCAAAATATATCACTGACATTTCTGAGTTGTCATTGGTGTAGTATGATATTTCCCCATAGTATATGGACTTAGAAATGATCTTCCTTGCCATTGGCTGGAACATGTGCTTCATTGTAAGAGTTTTAGGATATATGTACATTGTAGGACTGTCACTCTACAGCACATACCTAAAGCCCCAAGGTCATTGATCATCTGATATGAAAGATATAAACCTACTGGAATAGAACATTTTCACCAGACAAATTACAGTATATTTCCGACCTTGTGTCTTAAATATTTATCATTGCTGTAAGTAGATTTGCGGGGCTGCTCTTTTTGAGAATATGAAGAAAGCTGCAGTGAAGGGAAGCTTGTCACTTGTTCTATGAATAAATAGGGCACTTCAAGATCCATCAATCCGATGCCTTCCCAAAGCAATAAATTCAGCTTCAAAAGGAAAAAACCTTCCACCTTCAGTTGTAGATTTATTTTGTCATTATTGCACATGTATATTGGGTTTTACGGTTTCAAAGCAAATTCTTAGTGACAAAATTTGGCACAAACACGAAAAAATTACCTTTACAGAATATAATGTTGTGCTTCACTTTGAAATCTATGTCATTATGCATCTATTTCCGGACTTTATTAGGGTGTGTGTTAGAGAAATCCCATCAAATCCATCAGAACCCTTGAAGAAGGGTTTTTCACAGTTGTCATTCATCCTTCCTGGCTTTGACTCTGTTTCACACAACTAAGAGAAAACACCCTTATCCTTCAGTGAAAACACCCTTACCCTTCTCTTGGTCATGTCAAAAACAGGAGGTATCTAATACTTTTATGCCCTGTCGTGCACCTCAGATATGAAATACAACTATGTCATGAGACAATGCACTGCAGCACTGCAGAGGTCAGTCCCCATGGGAAGTGAGTGGTAAATTAACTAGAGAGAATATAGGCTCTTCTTTTTTGTTTTGTTGTATTTTGGTTTTGGTTTTTTTTTAAGGAATTGTCTGCAAGATAGCAGAGGAAAGAAAGGGTTGCACAGATCCTTTGAGAGTCTGTCTTCTGTGTGTTGAATGACAAACTCTTTAAATAATCAGAAAGCCTCCTCGTGGGCTTCGTAACTATTTAGTTGGCTATTTGGAGCACATCATTAATATTTTCCACAAGACATGAGGGAAGGGAAGGGAAGGG